>QFEC01003412.1:0-30604 GCA_003316585.1 Gomphus bonarii | reverse complement strand
AGGGGGTCAAAGTGGTCCATGCTGAGGAAAAGAGACGGACGAGATGGAAGTTAAGGACAAGGAGGAGGGCCCATGGGGGACGATCGACGCGGGCTGTTGTGACAAGGTTTGGCTGGTAACGCGCTCGCCGTAGGCGAACTAACCGGTGCGATTTCCCGGGATACCACTCAGCCTCGGACTTGCAATATTCAAATATTTATATAAAAAATTATTATTTCTAGAAGCAGCACCCTAATTATATTCCACTCCGCCGCATTCCCACACTCGGTTCCGCACGAGGCGAGCGGCCTCTTCATATTTTATTCCCCAATTGGCTATCCCTCCGCGGGCTATTCCCCCATCTCCTCGCCCTCCTCCTCCGCCAGGTCGACCACCTCGACCTCCACGCCCTTCGCGTCCAGCACACATACCGTCCGCCGCCCAATCCGTCCGTTCACCGACACACTCGCGCCCTCCATTGCGCGCAGACACAGCTTGCGCGACCCCGTCAGCCGCAAGGCGTTCCTCGGGGGCTGTAGCCGGCTCAGCATGCGCCGTGCTTGCCCACGCGCGGCACAATGCAATGCACTCACCTCGCCCCCCAGCATGATGTCATGCACCAGCTTCTCACGAGAAAGGCCACCAGGCGTTGGCCCGAGTTCAATTTGTGCGAATTCCAGATCTCGATAGGCCACCGTCCCCAAGAAGCCCGGGCCTGCACGACCTCAGTGGCATCCCAATCACATGTGTAGGTCACACGCACCGCGGCGTTCCCCGTCGACCAGCTTCAGTACTACCACGAGGGACTCATCGTCGAAAAACTCAAAGTCGAGCACGTCCACCGTGCTCGAACCCGCCCCGTCCTCCAGCCGGCACCTGATCGCTGCAACCTGCAGCGAAGTCGGGTCACCAAACGGGGTCTCAATTCGGAACTGCATCCGCGAAAGGCACACTGAAACGCCACGGTCAGCGAGAATAGGTAGAAACCCACCATCAGCGACTTACAGTGGCCCAGACGGTCTCCCCGTTGTGGCACAGACACCAGCACATATTGCGTAGCAAGTCTTTCCTGTCAGGGCACTCAGCACACGTAGCGCCAGACAAGATCACCCCACCTCCACGACCGTCCGCTCTCTCATTCGTAACGTCTCCACTTCCCTATCTTTACCTTTACTTGACGGTGGTGTCCACAGCCTCGACGCAGTCGCCGTCTTTGCTAAGCCAGTTCCGGCACAGGCAAATACCTGTTGGCATGCTCTGGCTATCTCCTTTGCGAGCCGCTCGATGTTGCGATCCAGACTCGAGATATCAGAATGTTCTCTTGCCTGTACTCAGTTCAGCAAGCATCAGCCACAGAACACCGAAACAACTCACTGGTTCCCATGGTTGCAACGGAGGCTTGTCAAGTGCTTCCTTCGCTTGGGTCATCATCTCGGCTAGCGTCTTGCGGACGGGGGGTGCTCGAATGTCGTCCGGGCCCAGTGTAGGCACCCGGTTCTCACCTACGCCATCAAACCACTTATCCAATTCACTTGGATCTAGTCCATTCATCAAGTAGCGATTCACTTCCAGAATATCCCAGCTAAGCACCCGAATTTTCCCGTCGTCCGTGTTTACCTTGTTGGATTCTTTTCTAAATCAGTAAACTGTGTAAATATATCTCTGAAACCTTGTTACCGTACTGGAGCCACAGCCTGAATTCCTTAAACTGCCATAATTGATCGCGTGCAGTCGAAGCTAGCCAGGCGGAAAGCATGATTGCCCTGTTCACCAGCGAAAGACAATAGTCAATATGTGCCTCATCAAATTTATACACTGCGTAAGTTTGCGGCCTGTAACTTGTAAGAGTGGAAGAGGGATTAAGCGCATGTAATATACTTGCAATTTCGACCATCCTTTCACTTCTTGCAAGATGATATGCAGCCGCTGTGACGCGAGGGCAATGCGCTTTTCTGCATAGTCTCTCAGCTTCACCAATGTATCCGTCATCGTGGTATCCCATTTACTAAGGCTCTGGTGGTAGATATTAGAAGTATGTTGTGCCACAGGCAACAAACGACCCACACGCTCACTCAGGCCGCTCAGAGCGTCATTCAGTCCTTCGGAGGCCCGACCTGTGACCAACAGCCCCGTCAAGTCCGCAAACGGATTCGGCTCCTTGACTAATGAAAATTTCAGAAGACAACCCGCCGGGCTAGAAACGGCACTTGCCATCGCCATGTGCCCGTTGCTTAGTTTCCAGTTCCTTGATCCACTTCGGCCCAAGGGTTCGTGTGCCTTCCCCTTGTTCGTGAGATCCCATCCATGTGCTTCGCATTTCCTCTACAGCGCGTAGCATATACCACGCAAGCTCGCGGGCAGCCGAGGAAGCCTTCGCAACTTCTCGGGCGTGTGGAGAGCGAAGCGCCGTGAGGTCCGCAGCTAAAGGTACGAGGTTGGTATTGCCCTGTTCGTGAATTCGGTAGGTGACATGTGCTAAAATGGTCGGCCTGAAAGGGACATTCGTTAACGAGGCTATGTGGCAAGTCGCCCCATCGACAACTTGGCCAATGGCGAGGGTTCCTAATGGATACATGGCGTCCATGAAGAAGTGGCACCGGCATTGATCATCAGCAGCAATGACAAGGCTATCGTAGTTTAGCGAATTTTCCGGCCGCACGTCGTCTAGGACCTCCTCAGGTGGTCCCCCCAGATGCCTCTGGGGATCCCCTGGTCGAGGATACGGCTTGATGGAGGCAGCCACTAGATCGGGAGGAAGGGCGGGCCAGTCCGCAATACTATCAGGTAATTTGGGTGCCTTAGCAGTTGACGTAGGCAAAACTCCTTGGAAGGAGAACAGATCAGATGTCCTGTGAAAACATTTATTAGTCAAACGAAAAAGAAGTCCTGGCAGAAGGTGGAGTTGCTCCTCACGTGATGGGTTGGGTGTCATCCTTTAGTGGGTCCAGAAGTGGTTGCATTTTCAATTGTGAGAGAGCGGAGCCTGGCTGATCCGTTGCACAAGTCAATACCCGTCTGGATTTTATGATGAGACGTGTTAGTTGGACGGACAATGGTTTTATTTCGTTTGAAAAAATCAGGCATCTCGGGTTCCTTCTTTGGAGGACTTTCGTGCCTGTACCACCAGACTCCGGTGACACGGAAGTCTGGAGTTGCTTCGTTGGGTGAGGAGGAAGAAAATGAGACAGAACGTTCCTGTCTTCCATCTTGGATTGAATGGATACTCAGCCGGGCAGGGTGGTGAGCGAGGAGGAAGGACATTCCTGACGTAGGGTGTTTACCGCAACATTTATAACTTGCAGCGTAAACATACCATCAGGACTCCATGCAATTCCAGTGACCTCTTCATGAGCAGCATTGCCTATGCTAACGTCAACCTCCCATTTCTTGGTGCCCTGCATTTTCCACAAGCTAACGGTGTCTTTAATTCCGAGACGAGATATAACAAGAAGAAGATCCTTGTCGGGGCTGCATGAAGAGGGCAACAGATGAGATGGGGAACTGAGGTGAAAGACGGATAAGGAAGAGAAATTGTCAGCCTGAAGGATGGAAGACATTGTCAATCAGGAAGGGTTAGTTGCAGGTCTGTCACGCGACAAAGACGCGTCTATATAGCAGGAGAAGCGTCAACACAAGCCAAGGGGACCTGTGGCGCGGCGGTTGGGACTACAGACCATAGACAGTCACTTCCTAAGTTTAGCACGACGCGAATCCGCGGAAGCAAAATTCGGGCGGAACCGAATGATCTATATCCGAGCGCTCTACATAACGTATTTACCTGTTTTTTCTCGGTCCACCTTTTTTCTTGCCACTTCCAAGAGCATCACCCTTCTTGGCCCTTGTGCCTTCCCTACCGCTCGCCGCCGGTTTGCTCTTCACACCGAGCTCCTTCTCAAACCCAACCTTGGATACTCGCTCCTTTTTATTTTTCTTCTTCTCTTTAATTCTTGTTTTCTGACCACGCGGTTTTTCGGGAAGTCCTATTTTGTTTGGTCTGCTCTCCTTCTTTGCGTGGCGAATCGCCGCCTTGATGGCTCCCGTCTCACCCAACTCTGCATCTTCTTTCAAGGCCAATTTGCGACGCTTGGCTTTGCGCGTCAGTCCTGCCAACTTATCCCGCTTAGGCTGCAGAACAGGCCATTAGTGCGCAAACACAACATATGATTCGGTGACCTGCCTTTGCGGTTTCCCCTGAGGTTGCTTTGCCCATTTTGTGGTCTGTACCTGTGGGGAATCCCGATTGATACCGTTGTTTGCTGAGCTCTAAGGGTTATTATGCATGAGCGTTCGGGTACAAGCCCCAGAGAATATTACAAACCTTCCGCCTTTTGTTTCTCCTTCGACGACTGGAACCATGTTCTCGCCGGCCTGGAGTAGATCTCTTCCTGATGTTCAATCAGGTTTTGACCTTTTCTTACTTCCATCTCCGCTTGTCGCATCTATACCATCAATAAATGTTAGCGTTGTGACTTTTGTCTAGTGGAATTGATGGTGGTTACAGCTTTCTCTTCTTTCTCCTCTTTCAAAACAGCTTCTACTTCATCCTTGAGCCCATCGAGTGTCTCCTTCCATTTTGCAAGAGTTTCCGCTGCAATCACTCGATGTCGAACTTTGTCAGCTCCAGAACTCCGTTTTATGGCAGCCTTGAGCATCTTCCGGTCAGCCTCACCAACCAGAGTGACAGAACTATACAACTATTAGAACATTGAGTGATGAAAATGATGCAATGCAATGCGCACCGTCCCTTCTTCCCGGCTCGCGCTGTTCGTCCTACCCGATGCAAATACTGTGACAGCTGGCTTGGCATATCATAGTTGATCACAGTCTGGATACCTTTGATATCAAGTCCTCTTGAGGCAAGATCTGTCGCCATTAGATAGTCCACCGTTCCATCGCGAAACGCCTGCAGTGCTTTGAGCCGCTGTAATTCTAGTGAGTCTATCGTCGGTAACTCCTAATAGAGGGAACACACACACCTGCTCTTGGGTAAGATTACCGTGCAATTCGTCGCACTTCATGCCCAAGATGCCGAAAACAACTCTCATCTGATGCGCTAGCTGTTTGCTTCGCAGAAAAATAATCACACCTTCCTTGAAGACACGTTGACAAAGTGAAACAAGGATGGCAGGTCGTTCTCCTTCGCGCTCGGCTCTCACCCTGACAAATTCCTGCACAAGGCCCCGGGCGGTGCTTCGTTTGGGATCCACAAATAAGCGCACGGGTTTGCTCAACGACATACGGACCAGGTCATCAACCGAATCTGTCATGGTCGCAGAAAACAACATTGTCTGTCGCGACGCCGGACACGACTTGATGATCTCAGAAAGTTCATCTGAAAACCCATCCTCTAGCATACGATCTGCCTCGTCAAGGATAAGTATATCCAAAGCGTCTAGTCCAAAAGACGGAGAATTGCGGAGATGGTCAATGAGGCGACCCGGAGTGGCAATCACGACATCAGGACGTGCGCGCAGGGCTACTTCCTGAACTTTCACAGAAAGCCCACCTGAGACCACTTAAGTTTAGAAAATGCACGAACGAATAGAAAAACGTACGTACCAACTATTAGACAGAATTGGATATCTGTATGAGCAGCCAGCTTTGTCCCAACGTCAAAACATTGAACCGCTAATTCACGTGTCGGCACAAGTACTAAACATCGTGTGGCAGCTGCATTCTTCCCCCGCTCGCGATACATTAGTCTTTCAAGCATAGGAATTACGAACGCTGCCGTCTTCCCGGAACCAGTTACTGCTCCACCGACAACATCCTTGCCTAGCAGCGCCACAGGAATAGTGGCCGCCTGAATTGGTGTGGGCGCATGAAATCCAAGGGATGTTAACGCCTTCATAATAGGGCGCGAGAGGTTCATGGACAGGAATGACGCATGAGTGGCTGCTGGTGTTGGCTCGTCCGCGAAGAAGGCAGCCTTGCGATCTATTTCCGCCTGGGTTTCTGGCTCCGTATCATCTGATGATGAAGATGCAGCATCTGACGCGCCGTCATAAGCCTGCGGCTCCTCCTCTGCCTCCTCTTCATCTGAGGTACCCAAGGGATCACTCTCTTCTGCGAGCTCCTCGCCCTTGGCGTCTTCATCACTCTCTTCGTCCTCTCCCTCAGTCCCCAGCTCCTCAGAGTCCTCGTCTTCACCCTCGACTTCACGTTTTCGCTTCTTACTATTACGTTCGTTTTTCAAAGAGGTGAGCTTCCGTCTTGCTATTATATCATCAACTGAAATAGGATCCTAGCAACCAGTCAACGCCCTACATCCATAAAAAGGCTGAAAAGCACGCACAGGTCGTGATCCTGTTTTTACTATATCGCAGTTATCCGCTCCCAAGACGTCCACATAAGGGTCCCCAGAAAGATCAAATGTAAAGTCTGGGTTCAAGGAGTCGTCCACTTCCTTCCCTTGAGCGGCTTTTTTCGAGGGCGATGGCAGCTCATCGACCTCTTCTTCATCTCCAGAGTCCAATGTCATGATAAATTCAGCCATGATTGAGACGTCACAGTGAGGTCTACTAGTATTGCCTTTTCGAGAAGTCGCAAGAGCGCGTTTTTTTCGCCACAGCGGAGATCGAAAAAGTCCCGCTCTCATCGCATCATGGTGCCCATCCTTTGTTTCCCCGCACGCCTATTACTACGGTCATCTATCGCGGCAATCTCCACGATTCCCTTCAGGTATCCCCACGAGGCGAGCAGGCGAAGTAACTCAAAGAAAGAATAGACGTGTCTGAATTTTAGGATAATCTTGCTAAGACTTAACATATCCGGTCCGGGCACGCTGCAGTTTTCATTTCAATGGTACTTATCCCAAAGATAAAATTTGATATTCTATAGGTACATGTCAAATTCCAGGGTGGTTGAAATGGCGCGGAAGCGATATCAAATCTCTGCCACAATCGGGCATCAGCTCCTTTACTGTGAAAACGACTTCTCGTAATTCATTGATACTGTACATTGTCCACATTCCATATCGTACACTGGTATCAAATCCAAAGAACGTGATGGGAATGAGGGAATATCCAAGGTCGGGGTATACAATAGATACAAGAAGCGGAATGAGGGTAGGTTCTCGTTCCTCGACATGCTAGAACCATGAGGTACGAGTGATCACCAGAAAAACAGTCGTCTGAACCTTGCTGCTTCTGTCCTTGCTGCGTTGGGAGACTCCATGCTCTTTTCCCCGAAGGGGCAAATCGGCTCCGCATCGTCTAATGGTGGGAAAACACGTGCACGCATTGTCTGGGAAGACGAGTTGAATGAAGATTCTTGTGCAAGTCAAAATTCTGACTCACATCAAGGTCCATCACATCATTATTGAGCATTTCTCTGACCCACTTCCGCTCAGGGAACTCGTAGTCGCCTGAGGCGTGAATCTTATCTTGAATCCCTTGTAGCATGAGGATCATCCGCGCCATCAATGTGAATTTGCCCCAGTGAATTTTGCTGTGATCATCTTCTTTCCAATCCACATTGTTGTCGTTGGCACGAACCATATCAAACGTATGAACTTCCCTGTAGAGATTATGAGCACGACAATCAACGAAAAAAACAAACTATGAGAACAAACATGTCTGGTATACCAGCCCCAGACGTGTGCCTAATCGCCATCCGATATGCCCGATGATTGTTAATAGAGTTGAGCAGGATTTCAAACCCCAAAAACTGCTGATAAAGCTTGAGCTTACTATCCCTGAGCATCAACATAATTTCGTCGTTGGGAAAGGTAGCATTGTTGATCCCTGTCTTTACCGCGCGAAGCCCAACATAGTTATTGAGGGTGCGCAGTTTTGCCGCCAGTTCAATGAACCGTTCGACCTGTCGCTCGCGAGATTTAACTTTATCATGAGCAAGAATCAGTGACGAAACCCTTTGAAAGAAGTAAAGGTTAAGGATACAATCCAGCATTCGAGATTTGAACCACTCACCAGTTTGCCAATTGGTTGTAAAAACTGGCAGAAGCAGTAATGGGCTCTCCGGGATACGACTTAGCATCACCCATCGTGTAGCGTAGCCATTGCCGTGGCTACAATGCGTGTCAATCAAGAGCCTTTAGGGACACACAAGTGAGACACACTTCGATTGCAAGAAATATCTCGCTCTGAATTTTTGTGATTTGTTGAGCAATTTCTAGTGGGTCGTAAGTGGCCAACGTCTGCGCAAGCCTGAGCAGGTCCTTCGGCGAGTTCCTTTTAGGTAAGCTTCCACTTGTCTTACTGAGACCATCTGAAGATGCAGTCAATGTAGCCAAGAGGGGCGTGGCTACAGACTTCATGCTCATAGGAAGACTTCCTTTGCGCTCACGTGTAGACAATTTTGGTTTTTCCGCCGCACTTGAGTTTGCGACAGGTACAGCAGTGGCCGAAGCATTTGGGTCACGTATGGCGCTCTTACGTGCATCTTCATTCACTTCATCCTCGAGTAACTCAAGTCCCTCGTCATCACTGTCTTCTCGTAAATCTTCCTGGAAACTCCATGAGGTGTCCACGTCTTGCAGATTCGGAATCTCATCTAGGAAAGGGAGGATGTCGGAACCATAATGAAGGGTGTACGGATTTGAGGATATTTGTCTTATAAGGGCAGTGATCGCACCAAGCGTCCCAGGCGTCGCAAAGTCGGTTGGATAGTCTTCTATCCAGCCCTCTAGCATGTCGCATATTCTATGAAAATGGAAAGATATGTTATCATAGAACTAAGGGGTGCGTAATGACTAATACCTCATTTGTGCGAACTTCCCGAGGAGCATGTCCGAATGTTCTTGATTGAGTTGTCGGACGCGCTTTTGCATTCCGAGTAGAATACTTCGAGGCGTTGCAAACCTGCGATATGTCAAAAAGAAATACTTGATGAAAGTGGGGTCTAAGTATGACAAAGTATGACATAATGAGCTGCAAGAGATATCGGAACCAGTAAAACCACCCACCGTCCCCGCTGACCGCCAAAAAGAATAATTTGTCGAGTAATTCTTCACGGGTTGCCCATACCATAGGAGGACTGAAATTCGTCAGAAAGAGTTGCCTTGGTAATATACATATATATGTGAACAACTTACGGATCGTTGCTCTTGTCAGATTTCTTAGTTTCCCCGCTATTTTTTCTTTCCAAAGGTAAATAGTCTCCTTTCTCATTGTTGAGAAGGAAGGTTTCACGGAGACTTCCTGTACTTGCAGTTCGCCCCAAAACGCCAATCCGGCTGTCCAGGCTTTCACGTCGCTTCTCCAGCCTAGTTCTCTCAACTTCGCTCATCAGGTCATTCGTCGACTTCACACGAGTTGGTGACGTCGGCATGGAAGGTGATCTGGGTGTGGGGGTAGATGTACGGGTGGATGTACGAGGGGTCGGACTTGTAGACATATGCGCCGCAGCAGCGAATGGATGCTGTGGGAACTTTGTAGTGGTCGAAGGAGAGCCAGCGGATGGTGTGCTACCACGGGACTTGGTACTTCCGCTGCGTACCTCAGGGTAACCGTATCCTTCCGACCACGGTGAATTAAGGACATCAGGGCTCGCAGGATTTCGATAAGCATTACCGGTCGGAATATCGCCACTCTTGGCCCTTTCAATCGCACGTATTAACCAATGGAAACACTGCCGCATCTTGCGCTTCCCGATATCAGTCATAGATGTCACCTCCACCAGCCCAACATTATATGGCGAAGCACGTTCTGAGGCGTGATGTGGTGGAACTTTCTTCTCGAGGTCGCACTTACACGCCATGGCGACAGCAGAGAGATGGAGGGCGTGATAACATGCTTCGGGATGGGAGAGTAAGTAATAAAAAAAGGCAAATCGACCAACACACATACCCAGCAGGTCTGGCACTCGCGCGAACGATCCCGGGTCAGAAGCATCATAACATACAAGCACAGCGTCGATAGGCGGCAACCCATCAGGCCAAGCGCCAATGGGCGAGTCCAAAAACAATGAATCACTATCCAACTCCAACACACGTGCTATCTTCTTGTCATCACGTGGGGCACTAATTGTGCGGGATCCATCTGCAGAAATCCATTTCACATGTGTTGCAACAACAATGGAACCAATAAACCAGTACTCACATCGCAATCGGCCCTGGGAAGTGGCAACAGAGCAAGTGATTTCCTCACTGACTCCCCAAGCCCTCAAACCTTTTTTGATGACCGTGCTTTTGCCGCATCCAGCAGCGCCCACGACAGCTATTGAAAAGGAATCGGAGTACTAGAAAACGACATTAGGTGTTTCATACTGTGTGGCAGATAGTGAGTACTTACACCCCAATGATCGATTTTTGAAGAAAGACTGCCACTGCGCGCACGAGGCATCACTAGTGGACCGGGAAGGTTCGGACGTCGGTTATGAACATTTGGCATGGGAGGCATGGGAGGGACGCCATTGATGACACTGTTAAGGCTGCTAGCGCTGGAAGTATTAGATAAAGACGGGGTGCGAGGGGGAAGTAAAAGAACATCGCCCGGGCGGGCTTTCGCCTTTCCCTTCCCGCCGAGTCCATTGGCGGCGGTCGAGGTGCCGGGCTGAGCGGGCTGAGAAGGAAATAAAGGGAGATGCGCCATATCCGCTGCACGTTCGTGATCAGAATCATCCAAGTATGGGTCGTCGTAGTCAGAAGTAGGGTGACTGCTCAAACTACGACCTCTGGCACGACCAAGGAAGCGAGAAGCGATAGATTTGCTAGTACTTGGAGGGGGGGGTTGCCCGTTAGTGGCAGGGTACCTCGGTCTGAAATTCCAGTCCTCAAGATCGGTGTTGTTAGTAACGCTTGGAAGAAATGATTCGCGTGAGTAATCGCGAGAAGGACCGCCAGAGCTGGGACCGGGCTCCAAGAGATCGGGAGAGTGTCTGCACTTGATAAAGGAATCTACAGAAATAGATTTACGAAGAGAATGCGGGGAAGGCACGGCCAGCCTGGAATTGGTGGGGGAGCTTGGAGAGGGCTCAGACGTGAGTGCAGTCATGAAGGATTCATGCGAAGTGATAGAGGAGCTGGTCATGATCGATTCGTTGGTGGGCTGCCTAGGGACTCCAAGAGGTTGGGTGGGGGTCAGGGATGAAGTATCTAGCAAAGTTACAGCAGAAGCTGAGCGAGAGACAATCGGCGTCGAGCCTGTCGTTGTCCCGGACATGTTCGGGCAGGCTTCAATCGGAGCCTGAATCTACCTCACTACCTCTCCACGCTTACTGTTTATGTACAAGCTTCTTCCGTTGTCAGCTGCTCAGCGCGCTCAGCACCTGAGCGGAATTCCTGCATATGTACGTCGGGCCGCCATGGCCAAGCTTTGATAGATCTGACGTGCCTAATGCAATCTACAGGGCTATTGCGAACTATGCTTCTGTCCCAATGGCACTGAAAATATAATGCAATCGCTGTTTGGGAGACTCCGCTGATCCAGAGGCGCACAGCTAAAAAAGAACACCTTGGGTTCTGAATACCGTAATAGTATTTTTTAGATTCCTGATGATTCTCACCAATACCCAATACTGACGCTTCCCGAACGCCGAACTAGTCTCGAATATCATGGTGTTCCTTGCAATCAATCGAGATGTCCCTACAAGCTATTAGAGTATTACCCCAATATTATTTCTACTTCAAACCAGAGAGCTAGGCATCATGTCGGCAAGTTCCGCCGGATGGAACATCCCCTTCTGACATTTCACATCAATTCACTCACGAGAACTACGACCCTGCCTCCCTTGCCTCCCTCATCATATCTAGCATGACTGTCACGCCAAAGCGCATACTTCACTGCCTTACTGGAGCATTGGAAGTCAAAGTATTAGCTGCTTCCTTATCTTAAAGTTTAATTGCAGCCTTGCATCAGAACTTGGTTTTCTCCCTACCCCAACTCTGTTTCTGTGCTCCGTGCAGTGTTTTCTGTTTTTCTAGTTTTTCTTGTGCCACATCACGGTGCTAGGCTATTGCGGAAGAGCTCCCGGTTTACCTCGGTACCTCTATCCCCGCCATTCGAGTCTTTACCCCTTCATTTCTTGTGTCCCACTATAAATGATTCATGACAGCCTCGAAAACAGCTTCTGGTGATCTCATGTGCATCAGCCAATACATCTGTGGACAAGCGGATCTTGGGTTTTAGGTTTCACAGGCCTTTATAAAATCATAATCCACACTATCAAACCTACGGCTTTCATTAGCTTGGAGGGAATTTCTAGATGTCGGATCTGACGCGTTAAATATTCAAAACCACCCCTGAGCAGATGACTTTAGATAATACCTATGTAGTTTAGACAATTATTGTGATCAGAATTTTAAAATGACCCTGAGGTGGGAGCTCGTTGGTCGCCAGGTAATCAGATGTATGCGCCAAAAATGAAGTTCTTCCGAGATTTTGAGGTTCATAGGTACAGAGTCATTGAATCTCCATTTTGCATGAGGTGGAAAGCGGGGCACCGCCCACAGATTGCTATTGATACAACGCTATAGTATGGGACACGGTACAAGAAGTAGGGGGGAACGAAACAATATTCTAATCGGAAACGCATCACAACCCGCACGTCCAACGCTACATACCTACAGACATAGGCCAGCCACCGGAGGGACCATGGTTCTACACACGGTATCTGTTGCACTCAAAGTAACAGGCTTTAGCAGCAGTGAAATCGAGTGCAATAAAGGGTCGCTGGTATTTTCGGTGTAGTCAAGGAGCTCATCAAGAAGGCACTTGATATCATATACGACTGTGACACCGTGTATGTGAGTGGCAAAACGTAAGATTGAAGCAGGGTAAACACGCTTACTCTGGCCCAACAATGGTCCAAGAAGTGGATCGTTGTTTATGAGTCTGGTCGTGTCACCGAGGACGTCCTTGTTCTCGTTGACAATATTTTTCAATAGGGTTTCTAATTGGTCAGCTTTATCATAGTTGGCAAGTCCCTTGTCGGCGCCCATGTTCGCGATGAGGGGATAAAGAGGACCCAAGGTCTGTCGATAACTGGCCAGTTTTTCAGCGGCATCTTGTCTAGAGCTATCGTCGGCATTTGTGCGAGCAGCCTGTGCGCTAGAAGCTGGGGGGATTCGCGGGAAGTCAACATCAAAACCCAGCGTCGAAAATAAAAGGGCGCACAAAATGCATTCGATGCGGCAAGTATGTTCCCGTTGGCAGAAGTAAGGGCGACGAGGAAGGCATCAAGGTTAGTCGACGGCGATTCGTTGACGGCACGGCGCTGATTCGGAGCTTGAGGTGAAGTAGCCGGAGCTATAACATGCTTTGCGCGAGTACGTCTGAGAGAAGCAGGCTTCGAGGGGGGATGCGCGGACATTGTCTTGTTCTTCGTCGAGAGGTGGTGCCTGTCTCGGACGACCAACGCGGCAGAGGGACTAACGCAAGTGACGAGGAAGAGAGCGACGGGAATGGCGACTAAAAGAGAAGGTGAGTACATAGCTAGGTCGACGGTGTTGTCGAAAAGAAAGAAAGTGGGAATATTGTAGAGGAGATAATGTAAAATAAGAGTGTCTACTGACGAGACTAGCTCGCGGGATGGTGGTGGTTGGAAGCAAGAGGAGAAACTCCCGAAAGGCGTGCGCTGAATAGGAGGAATATTATAACGCGGTCACGTGTCATACGGGTGATCTACGCGTCAAATCACATGATGACCTGTGAAAGGAAGAGCTTGAGTTGTAATCGTTGTGTCACAGCTTGGCGAAAGATCTAAGATGACTACAAATGTGTCTCGTTGGCCAAGAGATGAGTTGTGGTTACAAAGTATCCTAGATCATCCCAAGAAACGCAACTTTATCCCAATGACCAACAAAAATTGAAAAGAAGCGAAGTAGTAATGCGAAGTAGTAATGCGAATTAGTCACAAAACCATCCAAGACTCATAAACTCTTCCAGTTGCAGACCCAAAGGAGGACACAAACGAGAACAGGGAGTTTGGAGGAAAAAGTCCGGTATGAAAGCAGACGTAATAAAGCGAGTCAGTCTGGTGGCTCTATTTAAAGGAGGTATGTCTGAAAAGGAATGGATGCCCGTCTGGGTGTGGTTGGTGTAGGTTTCGTAAATTGTGGGTTGGTCGGCTCAATCGAGACGCGATTGCCGACTAGTACTTGGTGCAAGACTTCCCGTCTTTGGCTACTTTGTAGCCCAGTTCACAAGTGTAGACTAACAGTGGGATAAGCCACTTGCGAGTCTGACAAACTAAGAAAAACGCACCTGTGCACGAGCCAGCCTCGCAACCAACGTTCCATGCGCCCTCGATGTCGGTGCAGTCCTGACCTTTTCCATTCGATGCGCATCCACCGCACGAGTGAAGTTCAACCTGCGTATCCACGCTGCAAATAAATGTGTTAATGACGCATACAGGCGGTAGGATACGAAAAAAAGCCGACCATTCGTAATCGCCGCTACTCAAACTAGAAACGGGACAGGCCTCATGTGCATCGGGGCAGAGCGCATGGGGTCTGCGTTTCTTGTGGCTGTTCTTGCCGCCGCCGAAGGACTTTTTCTCGTGAGAATTGTAACCGTCATTGGACGAGGAATAGCCGTCACCGCCTTTGGGGGTTTGGGAAGGCTTGGGGTGATGGGTATGAGTTGGCTTTCCAGGCTTACAGCACAGAGTTGCCGCGTCCCACTCGTGGCCACGTTCGCACTGAGGAGGGGGACTGTGTGGGGGTTTGGGGTGTTTGGGAACACAGCATGATTTTTCTTCATGCCAATAATAGTCGTATGGGGGACAGGTCTTGCCACTGAGAACGCAAGGAATTGGTTAAGGATCAGCGGAAATAACAATGCACGTACTGTGGAGGCTTGGGGGGGTGGGGTTTCCCGCCGTAAGGAAGACAACAATCCTTGGCGGCATAGTAGAACTCGGAATTTGAACAGCCGTGGTTGTCGCCAGAAGGAATGGCGAGGACAGAGGTAGCGAGGACAAAAAGGAGAGCGAAAGAGCGCATGAATGCCATTGGGCTGGTAAGGAAGGTGGGGGAAAGAGTGAGGGTGAAAAAGCGGGAATAGGGAGTCTGGCCAAAAGTATTTATATCAATTCCAGGCTTGATTAGCGTTTCAAGTTTTCTTTTATTAGGCAAGAAAGTGGCGGTTTCCAGGGTCACGTGCGGCGCTCATATTCCACGCCCATGCCGCGCTGTGGGTCTGTGATATCCCCATATTAGTCCCTCGCTCGCGGATATACCGCCTCCAAGACGCGGTCGCCGCATGTCCCGCACCAAGTGGATTATTTCAATTTCACTCTACCGCGCGGTTTCGGGGTCTCCCGGGCTTCGCCAATTTGATGCTATCAGGGTGGCCCTTTGTGCGAGATTTAGGTGTGCGTTTCTTGTCCTCCAAGGGCTTTTCCAATGTGCGAACGTCGATGAGGACCAGAAGCCCTAGGCCCCATATATAAACATGTAGACAGTATTTTCAGATCGGCCTGGGGTGTCTCATAATGGGCGCGCAGGCCTCCCCCAACGATGACCCTTGATTGCGGCCATATGATAGGGTCTTGCCCCGGAATAAACCCGTGTTGCTCGACGCGAGCCTCTCAAACAAGCTGCTCGAGGAAAGTCCGTTCTGAGTGATGCTGTCGACGCCCTGGCAACAGAGAGGATGCCGTTCCGGGCTGCCGCATGAATGTTTCCGGCCGGCCATGCTGGACCCTGCCGCCCTACGCCTATCCCTTTGATGTCACGCATGATGACCAATGAGATGCATATTAACTACGCGACTCTGGAGGTGTGATGACAGCTCAGCCCTGACAGTGCCTGACACCAGGTTAACCTCTTAATGAAATATGTAAAGTAGTGGCCCAGCTTGTGCTATAGATTTCCCTTGACACGAATCGCTCCGCCATACTTTCCTGCTGCCCAATCAGAGATGAGCACCCCCGCGATCTGCATAGCAAAAAGATCAGAACACTGAGCGCAATATTAGTGCAGGCCTGTCCTGACCGCTGTCCGAGGTGGTATTCTAAATGGGGGTGCCTCCGCGTTAGTCAGTGCCACTGGCCTGGGATCTCCAGCGGTGTCGTCAAACTGTCTGTACTCGGCGCGACGGATGATGGTCCCCTGCGCATGCGCCAGCACCGCCAGAACCTCAGCGCGGGCAAACCAGCGCGCCTCTGGCGAAGCAGCAGTCAGCAAGACGACGAGGTATCCTGGCATGCCGTCACGAACCAGCGAGCTCATTGTCGAGGTCCGTTCGGACGGTCTGCGACGAGTCCGCAAAGGCGTAGCATCCCACCATCAGGCTCGACGGGTACGGCCATGGCTGCGACGAATGGTAGTGGACGTTGTGGACCCTAATCCCGCTCTCCTCCCAAATCTCCCGCTTCACCGCATCTTCAAATGACTCCGCAGGCTCGCAGAAGCCCGCCAGAGTGGAATACATGCCGATCGGGAACTTTCGCTGTGAGATCGACTGGTGAGCAACTTATCGCTTACTCGTAGTTCGGTTTACGTTTCGACCCAACAAGATCCGATCCCCTGTCTCATCAATGACAGCCATTATAACCACCGGATCCGTTCGAGGATGCGCGAAATTGTGAAGCCCCTTTCTATAAAGAGACCACGCATCAACAGCCGGAGCAAGCATATATAGACCGAGTGCTTCCTACGCTGTGGGACACGGCTCTTTGCCCTCGTTATTCGCCCATGGGACGAGTGACGAGCAAGAAAGCTTCCATCCCCCCCACAACGAATATGTCCGCGAACCGCATCCAGCGCAAAACTGAGCCGCAATCCGTCATGACATGCTGATGCGCAAGTGTAACAGAGGATACCTTGTTGCGAGAATTCCAATCCAGCATGCTCCGTGCGACAGCAAACGTAGATGCATCAAACATGCTAAACGATGCAGTGGCACTTCTCGGCTCCTCAAAGCTCAAGGACTCCCCGCCCTCAGCTGCTGATGCCAAAAGTTCGTCGGCAACCGTCTCCGACACGCTGGTGATGTCTATGGAGAAGAACGGCGCTCCCGAAATTTCATCGGCGGTCTCTGGGGTTCTGAACTCTGACGAGGGTAGGGCGCGAATGCCTTCCGGCTCGTTAAGACCTAAGAACACAACAGGAGGTCCCTGTAGCCTGCATGCTTCAAGCACAGACGCCTCAGAAGTCACGGACTCTCCGGGCGACTGCCCTTGTCCAAAGAATGGTTCTTCGCCAAGCAAATGTTTCACATGTGAGGTTTTGAGCAGCGCCAAAGCTTTCGGTCCCCCGTTAGCTGGACCCGTCACAAGCGGCTGACCTGCGCGGAACACCGTCCAACGACTATCTGGTGTCTGTGCAGCCATATTCAAAAATTTAGCTGAAGACCGCAACCATGATAAGCGATTTAGACCGCCACCGCCAAGAAAGTGCCTGCATCAAAAGTCATGAATTTTGCCTTTTCTGAGTTGCGAACAAGGCGTACGTAGTTTCAGTCATCATGAGCGCGCAGAGCAAGTGCGACACCAACATATCGGAATCGCCGAAATCTTACGTGAAGAAAACAATATATTATATGCGTTTTCCCTCTCCAAGCCGTAGCTCATTACATGCCAGAAAGGTAGAAATTGTGTATGTACAAAAAAATGAATGCAAGCACAATATAGCCACTTCCATCTTTTGAATAATATCGAGAAATGGCTTTGGCTTCTCTAGCGACCCAAGGCAAGATATGCCAACTCAACACTCGTTCCATTCAAGCAGCTAATAGTGTAACGAGTTAAAATGAAATAAGAATAACACAAGAAAAATCCTTACCAGCAGAAGCTGCCTGCAGTGCCCGCTGTAATGCTCGGTTGGCAAAGTATCGTACGTCTGCATCTGAGTCGTTTTTTAGACTCTCAACCGCAGGTATGATTCGCCTTTGAGATACATCAGGACCCTCTGGTAACTTGCCAAGCGTTTGCGCAATAACTTCGAGTGACTTGGCAACATTAAAGCGGATGTTCGGAATAGGATCGGTCATTAAGGAGAGAAGGACTTGCAGGATACTGTCGCGGATAACTTCTATGGACAATGTTGGGGCGATAGTCTACACCATAAGCGCTCAGCTTCGTGCATCGCATATCAAGAAAAGACGGGGACTCACAGTGATTGCTAGCACCGTGGTCATTCGGTACAAATAATTGGGATGCGAGCCCATGGCTACTACTTTTGGTACGATCGTAGTCTTTGCCCATTCCACCCCGAATACTTCAGTAAGCTTTCGTAGGTTCACGGTGGCAGCTTCCCTAATGGAATAGACGTTGTCCCCGAGCCAGGACATACACAGATTCCCTAGCTGCTCGTCGAAAAACGCCTTACCTAACTGAGTAGCAAGAAGAGGAATGTATTCAATGATTGCTTGTCGAACACGCCACTGTTTATCTTCAGCAAGCTCGACGATAGCGGGGAGGAGTGATTGAGAAAGTAGGTCAATACCAATGACTTGAAATGGAATAGCATATGAGGCCGCCTGTAGAAGCCAGAAAGCATGTAACGTACCAGAGTTGACCTGCTCCAGCTTGCTGATGATATTCAGCCTCACATCCGGGAAGTCATCCTTGAGCAGGTGTAAAAATAAGGGAAGAAGATGCTCGATAGTAGCGTCTTTGCCGAGGAGAGGAGCCAAACCACTGATCTTGTTAGCCAACGCGGCCCGCACGTGCTGTGACTGATCCGTGGACAAATCTCGAACGCAGGGCAATAAACGTGCAAGAATTAGATCTCGGTCAAGGAGTTTCGCAAATCCTAGAGGGAAGGATATATGTCAGACATTGAAAGGCAAATCATCAACCTCTCTGACCAGGAATTTGACCCGCGCCTGCGGTACGCACTTCGGCCTCGTTATCCTTCAACAATTGTACAAAAGCCCCGACCAACTCCTCCCGTACGATTTCGTCACCAACCGTCTCCGCCAACTATTACGAACATTGGTTTGTAATTTTCACAGACAAGAGATGCACCTGCCTCAACAAAGTGATTTGCAACCATATAACGCACCCTCCAACTCTTGTCTGCCACGCTTTGCCGAAGTTGTAATAACAATTGTTCCTTTACCTCCTTCGGCTCAAGCTGCTGTGCAATGACGATCAAGTCTTGGACAGTCAATAACCGTACCGAGTCTTGATCGTCAGCTGCTAATTTCCGGTATACGGGAAGAGCAGATGATATAACGTGTTCCTTGGACATTTTTTTTGTGAATAGCTGTGAAAATTGTTGCATTAACAGTGACACAGTAACAAGTAAATATTGCATGAGACACAAACCCCAAACCACTTTGCAGCAGCTCTTCGAACCATCGGGGTATCGTCAGAACCTAAAACAGCAAAAGCCTTCCGCATTTCTTCTTTGGTAGCATCAGATGCGGAGTCGTATACAGGTGCATAAAGAGATGCAGAAGAGGTGCGAGAAGTAAACCATTCCCCTTGTGAAAGGCGTTTAAGGAGGGGAACGTAAAACTCTTCAATCTGTGCGGGAGATAGAACAACAGCCACTTTAATTATCGAATCGGTTGCCTTGCATGAAAAACGACCGGATTAGGTTGCGATGAGGCAGCGACGCAAGGAAGACGCAAACCTTGTCCCGCACAAGCGTTTCCTCTACAGCCGACAATATTTCAAGAGGGCCTAGTAGTAGATGCGCATACTCCTTTCCACCGAGGTACTCTTCAAAGTTCTTCCCAAGCTCCTCGGCCAGGGCCAAAAGAACCTCGTCTTCATCATCAACAGAATCTTGCAAAAACGGGATCAGTTCTTCACGGGCACGTACGGGACCTAAAGCGAGGGCAATGGTCGAAACACGGTGGATCGCATTGAGACGCAACTGGACGTCATCACTTTTGAGCTCATCCATGAGGAGCTGGAGCGGCCGTGTCTCCATATCATCATAAAGAGCCATTCGAAAGGGAAGGTGAAGTTGTAACGAATAATGGCAGACAACCGTATGTTTGGGAGGACTACACGCAGTTACGGCGTGTGACGGTATGTCTTGATAATTGCGGAGCTCTAACTTGACGCAACAAGATTTTTATCTTAGTGCTTATCATTACAGTAACTCTTCAAACATATAGCAGCATCTTATCGCACGACGGTCATTCCAAGGAACCTTTTAACCATCATAGTACCATACGGCCACGGTATTTGAAGAGTTTTCATCACTGAATTCAATCAATGCAGTCGCGTCAATGACGCACTGGTAACTGCTTAAGGGGCTTACGAGAAGAAGCCCCATTCAGCTGAAGGTTGGGAGGTATGAAGATCGCCGTAGCGGATGAGGCTGAGGTGGCTTGGGTATTTGTTCTGGAAAGTAGATGCTGCAGTCTTTTCAAATTGAACAAAAAAAACATGCTCACGTGGCAGCTATATTAGTCCCGGTTGTCACAGTATTGCCAGTCTCAGGTATGGTAGGAACAGCAGTCGCGGTAGCTTTAGTTGGGCTAATACAAAGTAATCGTATAGACAGGAGTCAAGTAAATTAGGAACACCCACCTGCCAAAATTTGAACTGGCGATGTACGTCTGACCAGTTGAAACATGATTGGTAGTGCCGTGCTGCATAGACTCTTGAGATGTGTGGCCAAAGACTTGCCTTATGGTCGGAGTTGTCATGGTTGTTTTGTCTCTATGAAGTTTTTTATGAGATCGGCGATTAGTCTAGCATGAACCTGCTATGTACCCTTCGTGTCCATCACCATTATCGGGACTGTTGCCATTGGGGTCAAGACTGGAAGTATGATGTTCAGTCTCATCCCCCCCGCTCTGGCCATGATCAAGACTGCGAAAACATGAGCATGTAGCGAGCCGAGTATGACCGGAAACCGCACATGTTAACGGAGATCGTTGCTGCAACCGAACTTGAAGTGACTATGGCAAGTGCCAGCAGGATCAGGAGTATCCGACTTGATTTCCAGTACATCATGGAGATGTCCTTGGATAAATTTTTGCTACGGGACTGTGTCTTTTTTATGTGCTAGCAGTCTCGGGATCTGTGTGCAATAATTGGAATGACAATACATGAGTCCTTGGCAGTCATTTATTTTCGTCGAAATACATTGTTCGGACAAAGCGCAATTGATGCTCCACAAACTAGGCAGGCATCTCTTGTGAATATCTCGAGCCAAGGCAACCCAAGACAAGCTTACACAGTCCCATTAGAACATTCGCAGGACCTGTGGGTCTAAATATAGTTGGTCCAAATGTAATGCCAAGAAGACACCAGAACAGACTCGCTACAGAGTCGGAAGGATTAATTTGCCCAATGACATAGAAGTGAGCGCCAGATGGATTGTTAAAGCAGGCGCACAAATCTATTCCCGCAGAATGTACACCAGAAAGCGGCTTCTAATAGCTCCTCCACAATCCAACTTTTGGCCGCAGGTGGGAGCCACGCAAAACAATCAGATTCAGAAGATCTCTGCGAGAGTGGCAGCAGTGCCTTCCTACCGCAACCTATGCAAGTGCGCACAAACGGTGTAGCGAGGATGAACGAGGTGATAGAACACCGTGCTGAAGAGGAAATTCAGCGAGAAAGCGAGACTAGAATGAAATGCAAGTTACACACCCCAGCTGTGACCGTTTTCGCAAACGGCGTTGTCCCCAATATTCAGTGGTATGATTATATGACAGGCAGGACAGTGCTCTTGGATGTCGTCATTTTCCGCAGACAGATCAGCAGGCACGCAGGCTCGCATAGCTAAAGATGCTGCCTCGTGTTGCAGAAGAGACGATTTATGTCGACGAGAGAGGGTGATCCAGTAACGAAGAAAAATGCGGTCATCTCCTATAAAAAGAATCGTGAATAAAATGTAAACTTCGTTACAATTTTGGTCACCTTGAAGTTGATTAACCAAACTGTTAAGTAGATGAATGATAGCTCGGATGTGAAGACCCGATAAGACAGTTGACAATTGGGTTACTAGGTTTGCATAAACCAATGATGCATTGCCCAAAACTTGCTAGATTTGCGAGGTCAGTTACTTCGTGTATGCTGGGAATTCACTCACAGAACAGAACATCGCAACCCCAAGCTTAAGTCGACAAGAACGAACATCGTTTTTCCGGAAGAGCGCTGTTGCTACAGCACTGCGAAAGTCAGACCTAGAAAGAAGTTCTATGTCGCTGTTGGTATGAGGCGAATATGAAGCTATTTCATTCCACCCAGTTGGTTGCTCTAATAAGTAGAGTATGCGAGCCTGATGGATCTCTAAAAACAGTTTCTTGCGAAGGTGCAAGAACATGCCGCGGAGGACGTGAGTCGGGGCTGAGTTTACTGCAGTACACTACGGATGAACAAATGGGTGTGGTCATGACAAAAGACGGCCTACGGTCTGTCCCTTGAAACAGCAGTAATCCAAGCAACTCCAAGATAAAATTATGATCGTTCCAAAGCTGTGTGACAACGAACATGTTTGCATACTTAGCCTCGTGTTTGTAACTCAAATCCTCTGGAGAGCACTTTCTGTAATGATAACGGAAACAACTTCTTAAAACCTTCACAACGTGGGAGAAGCGTCCGAGGGACGCACTCATGTAACCATCCAATAGATCCAGCACCATCATAGTCGAAGATGCCACTCATCCGATTAGCGTCCATAAAGCTCACCTTTCCCTCTATATGAGTGAAAACGGTTCGCACATAACTTGTTAAATATTCAGATCTCAGGTCTTGGTGGGGTGTGTCTAAAGACGGGGACGTGGAAAGGCTGTGTATCATATGAATAGAACCGTCGAAAAGAGAGACCATAAGAACATCGTGCCGCGCGTAGTACAGGAATCCGGCTACAGCGGCAAACGGGGTAGAGCTTGACGAAACCGGTTGTAGTCTGAGGACTAATCTGCGGTTTCCCACCCAACCCAGTGGCAAATCGGACGGCATCCTCTGTAGGTATACGACACCTGGCTTGGCATAAGCAAGAATTGGCTGAGTAGAAAAATAGTATAGTAAGTCTACGACATTCGAGAAGTCTATCCGTGCTTACTGCATGCACTTTCGAGGCGATCCATGTCAATGCTGTCAGGGTACTGCCATCGCAAGGACACCATGATCGTCCATCATCTATAATATTAAGGTCTAGCCGTGGCCGGACTCCAATCTCTGGGGAACCATTTCCCCATAACTGCGACACAGACACAACAATGAGACCGCCATTGGGGGTTCCACAAACAAGTGACGCTCTGACTTGATTACCCCGTGATCAGGGATTATCCCTGTAAATTAGGAACAAACTGACAACTGTTAGGTCCACTTTCAACCCAAGGGGACCATGTTATATGGGTTATCCAGTCGTCCGACACACGGAGCGATGCAACTTTTTGTAATCTTTTGTCAACGTCCGCCCTATAACCGGTCCGTACATAAGTGTGTGAATAAAATCCTTGCAGCAACTAACTGGGTGAGCTGCATCAAAATAACTTGGCCAGCCCTGTTGCCAAGCGCCAACAGTGAGCCGTCAAACCAGGGTTTCCCTTCGCCGATATCGGTCTGTCCTGACCAGCTAATGCCTGATGAGGTCACAGATGAATGCTTCCGCGTTCTCAAGATAAGATGTAATCTTACAATGCACTTGTGCATTAAGCGTTCGTTGTAGTTGGGTAGGAAATGTTGTTTCAGAGTCTTTGATGATTTGCGTGACATCTTGGACCTGGTCCATGCATTTGAACATAGCCGATGACCTCAATAAGAATACAGCTTACTTTGAGCCATTCTCCAGTCACATAAATTTTCGATGGCGCCCACAACGACACCTCCAAATTTGTGTTCAGGGCTGCCATCAAACAGCTGTTTCTTCTGAACGAACGTTCCAGCTGAACATGGCATTACTCACCATGAGCCTTGGCTAAGATTAGTTGGCGATAACGTGATAGATTCCCAGGAAATGTCGAGGGATCCCAGAGATATAGTAGCCCATTCTGTGCCATGTACTGTATTGACGGCTGCGAAGGTCGACTATTCTATGACTCACCATGACACTCAAGAGGCCAGTAGTGGGTGGGCATTTTTTCAATTTCTACCATTGTTCGGTACCAACCCAAGGTCTTCCTTTTCACATTCTTGTTGGTTAATGGGATGGAAGAACCACTTATGACAGAAGATCGGTCAAGTTTTATCCCCGTGTCAGGTGTCTGATGAAGAAATCTCATAAATTGTTGGCTACACCGAAGCATATGCAATGCGTACAAGTATATAGATAGCTCCACGAGTGACCATAAAAGCTTGACCATCTTCAGACCACTGCAAAGTGCCCTGTGATGCCCCATTCGTTGTGACAGGCACCACTAAAGACGTGAAAATGCATATTTCAGTCATTCCTCAGATGAACAGAGGGTGGAAACCAGAGCTCTTATGAGAGCAACTTTGGCAAATGCTTAAGTGAAGTGTGGGAGCCTGTCACGCTTGAAGTCACGCGCTGTCACTCCCCCTTCTTCTAACCGTGACATCTGACATTTCCTCACACGCCGTTTGCTCTTTGATGACAGCATAATCTCACAACCCTTAATTTTCTCTTGGTTTACTGAATCTATGACGGTAAATTTACTATAAAATGTATTGTCGCGACTAAATGAGGCTTGTCTCGGGCAGGACTTGGCATTTTGTTACCAACATATGTCAGAAAATGACATTCAGACTTTGGATACTCTAGATACAGCGGACTATATAGATGGTCATTTATCAGATGAAGGTACTCTTTCTAAGATTATATGCTTGTATCTACGTACAAGTCGACGTCTTACGCAGAACTCGAGATCCCCTTTCACATGATCCCTCCAGATCCGGACGATGCTGATAGTGAGAACCCCAATGATTGAATCAGATGCTTATGTACTAACGTGACGTCGATTGTGCACGTTAGCCTTGCCGTCTCAAGTGCATCCGTCTTACCCTTATGGCAACCCAACAAATTTGAATCATCCTGCTGCACTCCCACATGTTAATGGAGAGCCTGGGCGTTCTTTATACGAGGACATGGGATTCACAGGGGTGAACGCTGCCCTCCGGTGGAAGGACCTTGGCTTAGAAATGCTATTACCAGTGAATGAAGAGAAGGAAGAAGCGGAGAGAGCGGCTCTGGCTCGAAAAATGGCCAGTGGTGCTATACAGAGTAATCATGCAGGAGCATCAGTTCCTGAGGATCAACCTAACGAAGAAGAAGAAGAAGATACAGATTCTGGCGAAGGTGGTGGTGGGGACGATGACGAGGAAGACGATGATGAAGACGACGACGACGAAGACGAAAATGAAAATGAACCTGGCCAAGATTCATTTGACAGCGGCATAACGGGTGATTCGGAGTAAAGGAATTCATTTCTTCCCAGGAGCTCATGTGCGCATTAGCAATCACTCTTGTTTGAAAGCCACTAACTGGGCGCTAGATATTTCGTAGTGCGCCATGCAGAATTATATAGTAAGCAAATGGCTTCATACGTCATTTCATGATAAGGATTTCTCCAATGCGCAGCTTTGTCGACTATGGGAGGACAAATCAGGATTGGACCATAAGGTCGAAATTTGATTGTTTGATACTAACTATTACACACCACGGGACTCTGGAGTGGTATGGCAGCAAATGTGTTCCCTGTAATGGGTCAAATTATCGGGCATCCATTGACAGTGATGCTCAAGGGTGGCAACCCTGAACCAAAGAGAGGCGAAGGTTACTTCCTACCCGTTGGTCTCTTGTTGATTTGCAAGAAACTTGGATCAGTTCCCAACTACTATTTGGTAGTTGCTTCGAACTGAAGGTCGATCGTGAGAAGTGGTTGCTATTGATGGAGTACTTTACTTTGGACATTGTGACGCATTGGTGCGCATGCCAGACTCACTGCATTTCGCGTGAGCAGTCTCATTTCTAGCGACGTCAAAGGTATAATGCAATGGACTGTGCTGGACAGCCAACTGTACCGCCGGGTCTCGATCCTGATAGCTTGTTGAGTAAGTATTACACACGTGAATCGGGCGACTCGTATATACCCAGCGTTATATTTGAACCTGTTGGAAGATTTAGAAGGAATTGTTTCTCCCTTAACTTTGATCTTCAGAAGGTGGTTTGTTGGGTCTGATGTCGCTGGTTCTCTTTTTCCACCGTTCATTGCTACTGTGGCTTTCCCAAGGTGGCTTTCTAAAATAAACAGTAGAAGGCACCGTCCTCGGAGGATAGTGTCTGGAAACTGTATAGCTTTGACCTGGAGAAAAAAAGGTAAAACTGACATCCCAGGGTGTCTGCAAAGCTCAAGGTCTGTGGCGGCAAGTTCAGTATTTGGCGGGTGACCGGAAACGCAGAGTCTATTTTGAAGGAGAGAGCCATGATCTCGGATCCAGCAGATCATTACAATTTTGGAAATTGACTTTACCTGGTTGCGGATTTCTATAGGAAGACGATAAGCACGGGACCGCTCTACTCATTTGTCAAACTCATACGTAATCTCGTTTATTATGCCTTCGTCCGGTTGTGTTGATGACTAGACAACACTACTCAAATGGGGAATTTGAAAGATACACGTTCGTCTTTCCTCCGATAGGGTTCGAACTTGCATGTCTCGCCTAGATCTTTGAGTTGGTACCGGTCCTGTGTCATGTGCCACGCGCTGCGTCGCACACGATGCATTTTAATTTAAGGTATCTCAAGTGTTGTGAATCCTTGGATTGATATACTCACATGAACCCTTGCTCAAAGAGCTTCCAGGTCAGGAGGACTTTGGGACATTTGAGTGTGTATGGTATTCCTTGTCAGCCGCGGCGACTCCACCACCATCTCAGCGAGTACCTGTGAAGTAATCTTATCGCCGAGGCCCAGTCACGGACATAATTCGTCGTCTCTCCTGCTAGCGGCTCCTTGTGAAATCTAACCGGAAATAAGCAGAAGAGCGAGGCATCAGCAAACCAGAGCGCGGCAGGAGTTGGAGCACAGAAGGAGATGCTGACGAGAGAACATCATTCGTTAAGCGGATCCAAAAGTTCATATCAGGAATTGACCGGATATACTCTATCGTGTCGATATGAGTCGACTTTTTAAACAAAGTGAACGTGTACGCAGATGCCGCCCCCGTACGCTCGCGCATGAACCACGAAAAGCGTTGTGTGGCTCGAATGAGCGGCAGATTTTCAAGACGGGGCTCGAGGCATGTTGTATTGACGAACTCGAAAGCGGAGGCTACGATGAAGTTGGCAGAGAGGCTCGTAGATCTCCCATGCGGAGAAGTACTTCGATGAAGGCGTTGAGTACGGGATTCGGCTGTGGTTGACCACTCAGGAAACACTGTTCAGAAACACTGTTCAAAAACTCTGAAGGGGTTTGGATCTCACGCCACCTCTCCCGAGAACTGGATGACACAATCAGGTAGGGTTCGTCATTTGCATCGCACGCGAAACCACCTTGAAATCTGGCCATTTTCAATGGAATGGGGGGTGACGAGATTGTTATTGCTGATGATGCCAAGGTCAATCCGCATGTTTGCCTCTGGCCATGTATCAGGGACAAGCCATTATGGGGCTGTGACCAGCGAGAAAAAATGATAACCCCAATCAACATTCTCATGGTATTCCGGTATTCCGGTTTATTCAAAGGGGAGAACCATATTATCATTGGTGCCACTCGGGTGACGCAGCGTCCAATGTTGTGCTTGCTTTCCACAATACCTCGGACTGGAGTGAAACATCTGCTGGTGACAACATACTATCAAGTATATGATGAGCCTGTATGTGTTAGACTCAGTCGTATGGACTGTCGAGTCTTCATGCTGAGAGGACACTCCTTCCACGTGGATTTAATGTGGTTCGCTCTCATGTCCAACTCGTTCTCATCGGTACGCATACATATACCCTAAAGATGCATCTTATCGATTTAATGTACTTTTGAACGCCTTGTCAAATTCCGGAATTTGACTAGTACAGCGGTTAATTGAACGTATATAAGGAGATCGCAAAAGAAATAAATAATCTCTATCATGACCAGCTCAGATTCCATGTCCACCACTTGCATACGTCTTGGTTCAAGATATCCCAACCAAATTCTCAGATACTTACGTGCCAGGTATATGAACCACGTCATCCTTATTTCAGGGCTCGGTATACATGTTAAATAGATATCCAAGTTTCCATTATAAAGGCGTTCCTATCCGAAATGGGACACCTGCTAATGGAAATCAATGCCATCAACAAACAACTCGAGGATTCTATGCGAGACGAAATGGATTCGAGAAAATTAGTCTGCGACCAAGTCGAAAAGACGCTCCACGCTGCTGCTAGCCTAATAGAGGTAATGATCACAGCGCATGTCTTATGTTTCGCGCGTATGAGAAAAACAACCTAGTTAGCCTATCACGACTGCAGTTTTTCCCAAAAAATGAACATGGCACTGTTCAACTGGTACGTGGCGACTATTTAAAGTAAAACATTTGTCAGGCCTAACTTTTCTTCGTGCAGGTATATCATATACGTGGATGATACGGCAACCAAAGATCTAAACCCCTTCAGAGTCTTTGAACAGCGTTTCCCGAGTGGTCAACCACAGCTGAATCCTGTACTCAACGCCTTCATCGAAGTACTTCTCCCCATGTGAGATCTCTATGAGCCTCTCTTCGCCAACCTCACCGTAGCCTCCGCTATCTAGTTCGTCAATACAACATGCCTCGAGGCCCGTCTGTGAAGCTGCCGCTCATTCGAGCCATACAGAGCTTTTCGTGGTTCATGCGCGAGCGTACGGGGGCGGCATCTACGTACACGTTCACTTTGTTTAAAAAGTCGACCCAAATCGACACGATAGAGTATATCTTGTCAATTCCTGATATGAACTTTTGGATCCCCTTAACGAATGATATTCTCTCGTCAGAACAACCTCACAATGATAGACAGACTGTAGAGATAATATCCGTCAAACCAGTGAGGCATCGTTGCAATTGATACATGTTTCAAGTCTCATGCGTCACCAAGGGTGTAAATTTCCATCTTTCCTTTGCAGGTTCAAGTTCGGCATTACTCGATTTAAACTACCACTGCCAGGGCAATTTCCATGTTTTTCTCTCTGCGCAGGGTCAGAGTAGTGGCGAAAATTGTTGCACTCCTCGACAAACCCGCGAGTAGCACATAATCCATCTCCTACGAACACACATTTCGGTGTTCACTGCACAACAATGACATTTACAACAAACATTTAATTTTCGGCCTTCTAAGTGTCTTAATTTTTGGAGAGACAGCAGTATTTTGATGATATTTCCTGTTGAGCGGGATAGTGGCATGGACGATGTCGACAGACCATGGTTGATTCCTTTCATCCAGAAGCAGAGAGCAACTAAGTCAAGTCAAGCACAGATGGTGGCAGGCAAAGTGACGTAATTTTTGGTTGATATAGTCATTTGAGTAATCGTGGCTTTAGTTCTCTCAGTCGTTGGAATGAACAGCAGGCTCGTTTTGTTCAAATGAAGCATCACTGCAGGCATAGGGAAAAATTCTCACCTAGAAAATCATGAGAAAATTCTGTAACATAGAGTTATCTTGTATAATAAAATTTAGAAAATTTTGACCAAGTCCCCAATTCTTTGGGCCAAGAAAAATTATTGTATTGACCATTGTACCATTCTAAGAGATAGTTATAGATGAGATTGTGTATGTTTGTACATACTTGAATTGAGGATTTGGAAAGCATATAGCTATTCTGAAAAAAGAAAAAAAGGGAGATAGCATGAATGTAAATAGGTAGATATCAATTTACTTACTTTGCAGACCATTATAAAAGACCTTGAAGTTTTCTTGAAACTGAGATGCTCTTTGAATCTCAAGGAAGGACAGGCCAACTGAGAAGTAGCTCAAGTAATCACTTCATTCTTTAGTACTAGATATTTAGATCTTTAGCATATACAGTAGGGGACAAAACTGTTCAAGTGTTTTGAACATGTGTGTTGTACTGTAAATGACAGGAGGATTACATAATCAAAGATATGACGTAATTATTGGAGATAACCCTGCTTCTGAACTTGTGGTCACAATCAATATGATTATGTAACTCTCAATATTCATTGAGATATTAATTATTTAAAAAAATGAAGCATTTGAATGGTTTTGTCCCTCACAGTTATTAGTGCAATAAATTGTATATACAGGGCTGGAAATCACATGAAAAGTCACGTGACATTGTGTGAACCTTTTTACAGTTTGTTTCTTTCCAAACAAAGCCAAACATCCCTTGTTCAGAACCATGAAGCCTCTCTCTGCTGCTAAAGTTGACTCTATCATCCAATTGCTCAAAACTGGTCATTCTAGCCACTACATCTCCTCTTACCTTGGTGTCTCTGTTGGCTCTATCTCTACCATTCACAGGAAACACTGTCCTGATATACCCAAGGCCACTGGTGGTTGCCCATCCAAGATATCCCCCTGTAACATCCACCATATTGTATCACTCATGCAAAGAGGGAAGATTGAGAACGCAACCCAGGGTACCCAGGTGCTCAAAAACATTCTCAATGAACCAGTGACATCCAAGACTGTAAGGAGGAACCTGAAGAAGGCTGGGATGAAGGCAGTTGTAAAGAGAAAGAAGCCACTTCTTAGTGCAAGGCATAGGAAGGCAAGGTTTGCAGAAGCTCATCTGGAGTGGACTCTAGAGGACTTGTTCCCTCAACTAGCCTATCATTCAAAGGCTCTACAGCCTTTTGGTACACCCATCTCCATCTGACCCCAATTGATTGATTTTGGTCTCATCTGACCAGACAACATGCTTCCA
>QFEC01003406.1:6434-21310 GCA_003316585.1 Gomphus bonarii | reverse complement strand
ATGAATCAAGATCTGTTTTCAAAATGGATTTGAACAGAATTATACAGTAATGTTACCTCAGGTTAAGGAGAAAAATTGTGCATTGTCACTTATAAAGTGGTGCATATTGTGAACTAATAAGTTTAGCAGCTACCAAGTAGTCCAAAGGACAGGGAACATATAGATAAGAATCATATCACAAGGCACAGTTCTGCACTAATGTTAGGATCTTGTCTCATGAGATCCCTGCTTACTTAGTCATCATGATTGAGTAATCCTTTCACCTATTCAAGTAACCCTGCTCAGTCCCTTTGTTTACTCAGCCTAGAGTCTAGACCTCACTCTGTTTATTTGCTTGCATTCTCTGCTCATGATATACTTTCCTATTCAAGTAATTTCCATTGCCTCATGCAACAATCTTTGTAACACACCTCACCCAAACCTTATCCTTACTCATCCATGTTTCACCTAGCTTTTGTTTTAATTCCTGTTCTAGAAATCCCTTTGTTCTTTTGATTTGAAATTCTTCTGACTATTTGAAATACTAATCTAGTATATAACATGTATGTAAATTAGTAGTTCTGTAGTCAGAAAATCAACTAAGATTACCCCAAGTATTCTGTCAGACCTTGCCCTTGAAAATTAGGGATCTTACAGGATCTAGATGGTGCAGCACATAAGCTGAAGCTAAGCCCTACTCTAAACTTCACTCATTGTCACAACCTCATGTGAGCTTTATCCAAGAACTTGGCTCAACCTGTTCTTAACAGTATTTTCTGACTCACACTCCTGATCTTGTATTAACATGTCTATCATGACCACCCATTCCAGTACTCATGCTATTAGACAAGTTATGGTGCCTTCAACCCCATCTAATCTACAAGCAATATCCAATTTACAACAACTTTCTGAACAACCTGAGGATGTTTGCTCCCTTAACACTGTTGATGCCAAAGACCTCAGCCACAGCAGAGACCAGGGACACAGGACTCCTCCTTGGCCTGGTGGGCCTCCTGATAATGGCCCTCCTGATGATAACCTGGATGATGATGGTGATAACCTGTTACAAGATGCTCATAGTGTTGATACAAATATTGACTCAGATGAGCTCATCAAAAAGGTTTTCAGACATCTCACCCAACCACCCACTGTGGACTCAGGCTCTTGAGCCAAAATCCACAAACCCAAGGTTTACAATGGTATGGATCAAGCTAAGCTCCATACATTCTTCCTTCAATGTATGCTGAACTTCTGAGATCACCCATCCACTTTCAAGACAGGTGTATCAAATATTCAGTATACCATCTCATACATCTCTGGCTGTGAGGGCGACACTATTGACAAGGTCACAACAACAAGATACTCCAATATTTAGTGAGCTGATAAGGGTAATTCCCACCTGGTGTAGTGGTAATCCTTAGTTTATACAAGGTTACTAGCAATAAATACATAGAAAGCCCACCTGGTGTAGCGGTAATCCTCAGAGATCAAGCTGAGGGGTAACCGTTACACCAGTCACACTTATATACCCTAGTGGAAAGTCATGGAAGGTCATAAAAGGTGACGGAAGGTTCTAGAAGATTCTAGAAGGTGATAGAAAGTGATAGAAGGTCCCGGAAGGTTGTGGAAGGTGATGGAAAAGTATAGAAAGTTCCGGAAGGTGGTGGAAAGTTATAGAAGAACATAAACAGGAAACAACAACTGACAGTGATCTCCAACTGAACCCTGACACTGGCCCCACTCTTCTGTATTTTGAACCTGCCATTCTCGGTGAGATCTTTCCTGAGCCTACCTGCCTCTCTAATTGGGAAGAATTTTTCACTGAGCTCGAAATGAATTTTGGGCCCTTCAATAACACTGCCCAAGCAGAAATAGAGCTTGAAAAAATAGTTATGAAGGATTATCATTGAGCTGCTCACTACTTCATCAACTTTTCCCAAGCTTCCACTTGCACTCAGTGGAATGATGGTACACTTGCTCACACAGCTTACAAGGGATTGCCAAAATGTATAAAAGACAGTCTCCTTAATTTCCCTTGCTTTAAGTCCCTTACCAAGCTTTGTAACTATGTGTGGGAAATTGACAGCAGATATTGGGAACACAAGGAGTATGAAAACCTTGTGAACTTTATCCAAGGTTCAAACATGTCCTCTAACCAGTCCAATCCCTCCAACCAGATCAACCAGCAGTCCTCCAACAGCTCCAACAATTACCAAAAGAGCTGTAAGAGGACCAACAACAATAACAACAGTGGCAACCAGAAGTCCTCAAACAACACCAAGACACCTGACCTTTTGTCAAAGCTTGGGAAAGACAGCAAACTTCTGCCTGAGGAGCATCATTGATGTATCGGTCAGGGGCTCTGTCTCCTGTGTGATTCAAAAGGCCACATGGTTAAGGGGTCCCCAAAGTCAAGAAGACCACCTCCTCAAACCCCAAAGTTCATGATGCTAAGGCAAGCTCTGACTCCAAGGCTGAGGATTTCACAGCCACAGAATAAAAAATAATAATAAGCAACCTCAGAACCACATGGCCTGAGGATTGTGGTAACCTCACTTGCATGCTCACTTTAAATGCCATTTCTTCCACTCTTTCAAAGAACTCTTTAGTATTAAACTTGACATGTACCCTTATGCCTAAAATCTGTTTAGTTACACTTCTTGATTGTGGTTCTTCTGATTGTTTTATTGAATTACAAGTAGTGCAGAAATATTTCCTATCTACTGTTTCTGTACCCCCCATTCCGTTAAAATTATTTGATGGTTCTACTAACTCAACCATTACTCAGACTATGACTATTCCAATCCATTTTCCAACTGGAAAACTTCAGACAGTTGCTTTCTATCTAACTTTGTTTGATGGCAGCTGCTCTGTGGTAATTGGCTACAACTGGCTCACCTGCTACAATCCAATGATTGACTGGGTATTGGGCAGTATTACCTTCAAGACTTCAGAAGCAGTCCCTATGCCAACCCCTCCAGCTACCACAGCTTGTAGCACCTTGCTTCACAGCAAAACCTCACCAAACCCTCCAAAGTTGACAGCATCTCAGATAGCTATAGTGAATGCTGCTGCTTTTATGTAAGCTTGCAAACTAGAAGGATCTCAGGCTTTTCAACTTGACCTTGCTGACCTCAACATCTTTGCCTGAGGTTCAAACCCTCTGAAATTTCAGACAGCATGTTCCTAAACATCACCATGACTTTGCTGATGTTTTCAGTAAAGTCACACCTCACAGATCTTACAACCTCAAGATCAATCTCAAAGATGGGACCTTGCCTCCACTTGGACCTATCTACTCTCTGTCAGTCTCTGAGCTTCAATTGCTTTGAGAATTCCTCGATGAACACCTCAAGAAAGGATTCATCCACCCATCACACTCCTTGCATGGGACTCCAGTGTTATTTGTGTGGAAAAAGGATGGTTCCTTATGACTCTGTGTAGACTTCCAAGGTCTTAACAGAATCACCAAAAAGGACTGGTACCCACTTCCACTAATAACACACCTTTTAGATGCTCCCAAGAACACTCATATCTATACCAAAATCAACCTTAGGCACACCTATCACCTTGTTTGTATTGCAGAAGGGGATGAATGGAAGACAGCCTTCAGAACTCACTATAGGTCTTTTGAATGGCTTGCCATTCCCTTTTGAAGGGATCAAGCAACTGTGTTCACAGTAAGGTGCAGGATTATCCAGTAGATCTATTAAAAACACTCCTCAGTGGTGGTTGACACTATAAATATTTTGAGTCTACCTATAACACTATAGAAAAAGAAATCATGCGAATTTAGCTACAAATACATTACTACTAGATGGAATGCTCACCTCCTCAGTGGTGGTTGACACTGAGGAGGGGAGGAATATGTGGGAGAGGTCTCACCCACATATATGCTTGAACCGGCCTTTTAGCGCTGGCCAGGCACCCATCTAATACACAAGCAACCAAGTGACTGCTCAGGTGGCTCCTGCCAAACTCTGGGGGCACACACATAGTCTCGAGGTGGAGGCAATTTTGGGTGCCATGCCTGATAGTGTACACAAAATAAAGTGAGATCTTGGTCATGAATAATGGGAAAAATACCAAAAAATTCAGAAAAATATTTAAGCATATAGTGAATAGTTATTGAGGGGTTTGACAATAAATACAAATATATTAAGTTTGATTTTGTCAGAGGTGGTATAGTGCATATATGCACCCTACACCTTTGGCCTATCTAATGCCCCTGCAGCTTTTCAAAGGTTTATGAATGATATATTTGGTGACCTTTTGGATATTTGCATGATTGTCTATTTGGATGACATCCTTATCTATTCAGACAATGAAACCTCACACATTGGACATGTTTGAGGTGGTTTGCAATGGCTATGTAAGCACCACCTTTATGCCTGAGAAGATAAATGCTCTTTTCATCAGACCTCAGTTGAGTACCTCAGCTACATACTCTCACCTGAGGGTCTCACCATGGCTGAAGAAAAAGTCAAGTGCATTCTAGACTGGCTGGAACCTTGGAAAGCCAAGGACATTCAGTCTCTCCTTGGTTTTGCAAACTTTTACAGATGTTTCATCAATAACTATTCTGCCATCATGATTCCTCTTACCTGACTCACCAGGAAAGGCCTCCCATGGAACTTCACTGAGGATTGTAGAGAATCTTTCAACAAGTTGAAACAGGCATTTATGAGTGCACCTATCCTAACTCATTGGACACCTGACTGCCCTTTGATTATGGAGACAGATGCATCAGACTATGCCCTTGCTGCAATCCCCTCTCAGCATACCTCAGACAGTGAACTCCACCACATAGCCTTTCACTCCCAAACTTTTACCTTGCCTGAACTTAATTTTGATGTTCACGATAAGGAACTATTGGCTTTTTTGAGGCATTCCAGCATTGGTGACACTATCTGGAAGGCTCTGTGGAACCCATCAATGTCATCACTGATTATAAAAATTTAATTTTGTACTACTAAACTATTGACCAGATGACAGGCTAGATGGTCAGAGTACCTCTCCCAGTTTAACCTCATCATACATTTCAGACCTAGATGCCTTTGAACAAAGCCTGACTCCCTTACTAGATGTTGGGATGCCTACCTAAAAGAGGGGGCAAGTGACTATGCCATTGTCAACCCTCAGAACCTCAGACTAATTTTTTCCCAACACCAGTTGGCATTGTCCCTCCAGGCAACAAACCTTGCTGAACCCATCTTACAAGCAACCTCACTCATGGACACTGAATGAATTTTAACTGACATTTATCAAAACCTTGCCTCAGACCCTCTTACTCAGAAACACCTCAGATCCATCAAAGACCCTAAGTGAAAGACCAGTCAAGCTGGTTTACTACTTTTCGATGGATGAATTTATGTTCCCAAGGTTCAGGACTTGTGATTACAGGTCTTACAGTTCAAACATGATCACATCTTGTCAGGACATATTGGGATGAACAAAACCTTGGAACTGGTCATATGTGACTTCAACTTGCCTGGTATCAAATCCTACATCAAGGACTACTGTAAATTATGCACCACCTGTATGTGTAGCAAACCACAATGGCACAAGCCCTATGGACTACTCAAAAAGCTCCTTGTTCCAGAGAAACCCTGGACTATATCCATGGATTTCATTGAACAGCTCCCAGCATCCTCAGAATTTACAGCCATTCTAGTCATCATCAACTGATTCTCCAAACAAGGAATATTCATCCCCACCACTGACACAATAACCTTGCCCAAGCTCACTGAGCTCTTTGTACTTCATGTATTTTCAAAGCATGACATCCCATCCCATGTAACCTCTGACCAAGGTTCAGAATTTGTGTCACACTTCTAGCATTCTATAGGGAAAGCCCCAGACATGAAGTTGCACTACACATTGGGTTATCACCCTGAAGGTAATGGTCAGACTTGTTATAAAATACACAGTTCTATACATTATATACAATATAGAGGAGAAAAGTAGAAAAACAGGTAGTTAGAGAGAACACAGACTCCCCTACCATATATATGTGCCCAGAATCCAAACTAACATTCATAACAATTATCCCCAAAAAGAACTAGTTAGATAGCTATAGTTTCACTACCTACAGGATGTTTTAGATGCTACGTGGGTATGGCACTTTGGTCCTGGGGCAGGGAAGTGCCCGGGTGGCTAAAGGAGCGGAAAGGATGGAAAAGACTCACAGGGTCAACCCCAAGAGGATCAGACTGCGGTCACGATGGGAATAAGAGATGGAAGACATGAAAATGATATGGAAAAGGACCAGAGGACTTAGGAGCAGGAATAGGAGTAAAAGGGGCATATATATGCAGCCACGGGCATTGGCAGATGAATTAGAACCAATGGAAGCACACAGGGGCCAGCAAAACCATCAGAAACTCAAGAATACATATCAAAAAAAAGTCTCAAGTATTTTCAGATGCTACCGATCAGAAACAGAGAGCAAAATAGGTGACGCAGTGATACGTATAGCATGGGGACCCAACGTGTCTATCCCAGAGCAGTTTTATTTCTTCTTTCATTCACAAATTGTTAGTATTGCAACTCTGTATAAGAACTAGCTTAGTAGATAGTAGAAAAGCAGTTCTTCTTGCCCTCTAAACAAGAATCAATCCTTGTCTTCACCGGCACTTCGCTTACATCAAAAACCGTGTTTCCCATCGAAGGCTCATCATTTGAGACCTGAAAATATTCAGAGAAGTTACTAGTTACCTTAAGAAGTGTCTCACAGATTTTCGAGCACACAGGATCAATAGCAGATTTATTATTGAGTTTATGATTCGTACAGACACAAGAGCCGACTTCCTGGTACAGGCGTTAAAGGGCCATACAGACTACCACAGATCCCCAGATGAATACTTGTCCACCACACAGCATATAACATCGCATTGAAGTTGTATAAGATTCTAAATACATCACTCTTTACGTAGAAACCACTCTCCACCCCAAAACCACTCTTAATTACAAGACTGAACATACTAATCAAACATTATAACAGTACCTATGTGTCTACTGCAACTATCAACAGGACAATTGGGCCTTGCTCCTTCCCCTTGCAGAGTTTGCCTACAACAATGCTCCCAGTACTATGACTGGAATCCCACCATTCTTTGCCAATAAAGGCTACCACCCAAACCTCACCATCCACCCTGAATGTGACCTCACTTCTTTGAGAGCTCAAGACTTCATTGTGGACCTGGATGAACTTCATCAGGAACTGTCAGGGTTCAGCTTGGAGTTCAGTTTGGAGTTCATTGTCAGTTTGTTGTTTCCTGTTTATGTCTTTCCATGCCTTTCCATGCCTTGCATCTGCAGATTACATAATAAGTGCTTGGAGAGGGTATATAAGTGTGACTGGTGTAATGGTTACCCCTCAGCTTGATCTCTGAGGATTACCACTACACCAGGTGGGCTCTCTATGTACTTACTACTAGTAACTCTTGTATAAACTGAGGATTACCACTACACCAGGTGGAAAAGCCCCTTATCAGCTCATTAATATTGGAGTATCTTGTTGTTGTGACCTTGTCAATAGCATCACCCACACAGAAGATTAAGCTCCCCTTCATACAACCTCACACATCCTTTCCATCAGTTTCCACCTCATATCATGTCTAACCAAATCCCAGAGGGATATTGGGAGTCCCTGGATGACCCTGGGATTGCCCTCAAAAACATGTTTACCACTCAGGCAAACCAAGTTGAACTTCTACAGCACCAGAATGAAGTACTTTAAGACCAGCTGAGGGCCATGCAGAGCAATATGACCAGTGCTACCTCAGCTGCAGCAATTGCAGCAACCCAGCACTTGTCTACCCACATCCCTGCACCCAGCCCCCCTTCTCATCACTCCATCAAGGCAGCTGATCCAGAGAAGTTCACTGGAGATAGGGCAGACACAGAAGGATTTATCTGTGCTGTGAAGCTCTCTATCATTCTTTAACCGGGAGCATTCCCAGACAAACAAACAAAAATGCTTTATACCCTCTCATTCATGTCAGGGGGCTCTGCAGCAATCTGGGCACAAAATAAGACACAAGCTATCATTGATGGAACCTCTTTAACCAGTACCTTTGATGAATTTGCTAAGCAGATTGAAGCAGCCTTTGGAGACCCTGATTGTGCCAGAACAGCTCACACCAAACTGCATGACCTCAAGATGACATCTAGCATGTTGGCAGATGATTATACTGCACAGTTTGAGATACTTGCAGGGAGAACAGGCTTTAATGATGAGGCACTAGAGGATGCCTATGCATGAGGACTTCCAGTGACAATTCTAGACAAGATCCATACACAACCATTTCTCCCATCCAACCTCAAGGCATGGAAGGAAGCTGCATGTCAGATTGACTGCAACTACCACTGTCTTGTGGAAGTTAAGAAGGCACAAGCACCTCATGGTTCCCACCACACTTTCCCAATCTGCACTACAACCACTCCTGCCATGCCCACACCCAGCACTGCTATGCCCATGGATATAGATTCTAATTGACTCTGCATTGAGACTTGGATATGCTAAGCAAGGCCATATTTCCCCAGCATGCCCAGAGCCCCACAAGGAATGTGTCCACACAAACCTCACAGGAGCTGCACTTACAGACACGATCTCAGAGTCAGTAGCAGCTGCTCTAGATGCTCGTGAGGTAGCACAGAAGGCAAGGGTCCAAGCTTCTGAAGAAGGAGGGAAACAGAGTTTTTAGGCAAGTCAGCAGTGAAAGACATGCCCTGCTCAACAAATTGGTTTTCAGTTCTTGAAACATATACACTAGGGAATAATAGAGACATGCTACACTCATTTCCAACCCTAGACACAACTTAAATCAAACCAGTCATGCCTGAAATCAAACCCACCATACCAAACCCCAAAGAGCAACCCCTTCCCCTGCTTTATGTACACTTGGCTGACACTCACCTGTGCACCAAAGTCCTTCTGAAGGTCCAGTATGTTGACACTGGACATCCTCTAGCAATTGATGCACTCCTTGACAGCAGTGCCACAGGAATGTTCATTGATGTTGAATTTGTTCAAGCAGAAAGGCTCAAAACACATCGCCTTCCTTGTGCTATACCTATCTATAACATAGATGGCACTCCTAATGAGGTGGGTTCAATCAAGGAAGAGGTCGACCTCATCTGCACATATGGACATCACACAGAATGTGCTACATTTTCAGTGATGAGCCTGGGGTGCCTAGCAATCATCTTAGGACACACCTAGTTCATGGAGCACAATACAGAGGTTAATTGGCACTTGGGTAAGGTGAAAATGACTTGCTGCCCTGAATCATGTGGTATTGAACCAATCAACAAGAAACCTCAAGTTGAAATGGTCCCAGATATTGAAGAAGACCACATGCACCTTCCTGATCAACACACACTTGCCACAGCTGAAGAGCCATTGTATTCACCTGAAAATGGAGACAGACTCTTTGTAGTCTTTGTGGAGGAGGACCATGAAGAAATTAGTGCAGGCTCCAATGTGCACACATCATTCCCACCACATCAGATGTGGACTTAGTAGGAATTGCCAGACTTTTCCATGACCATGTTTGGAAGCTCCATGGACTACCAGAGGAAGTCATCAGTGACCACAGCACCCAATTCATCTCCCAGTTTATGTGAGAATTAAACAAGCTCCTAGGTATCAAGGTTGCTGCCTCCACAGTCTACCACCCACAATCTGATGGCCAAACCAAAAGGGTCAATCAGGAGATTGAGCAATACCTCTGACTCTTTGTCAACCAGTGTCAAGATGACTGGTTAGATTGGATTTCTCTTGCTGAGTTTGCATACAACAATTGAATTCACTCTGTGACACAGACTACCCCCTTCATGCTTGACAGTGGTCAACATCCAAGACTTGGACTTGAACCAACCCAAGAAACCCAATTGGAAGCACTGGATGAATTCACCACTTGCATGGTGCTCTGCCTTGTCAAAGGCTGCAGATGACATGGCACAGTTCTATGACCTAAACTGCCAGGCTGCTCCCACATACAATATCAGTGATAAGGTCTGGCTAAACGCACAAAACATTACAACCACTTGCCCAATGAAGAAGTTGGATCATAAATGGTTGGGTCCTTATGCAGTGAACAAGGTTGTATTGTGGAGTGCCTATGGCCTCCAACTCCCACCATCTTTTGGTTGCACCCATCCTGTCTTCTCTTTCAACCTCCTATGCCCCTACCAAGAGGATCCAATCCAAGAATGACATGCTCAACCCCCCCTCCTCCTGTTCTTCAAGTTGGAGCCCCTGAGTATGAAGTCAAGAGGATTTTAGACAGTAGGGTCTACTGAGGACGACTATTATACCTAGTCCATTGGAAGGGTTATGGAATTGGAGATGATTACTGGCTACCTGTGAAGGATGTCTCTGGAGCAAGGTGACTTGTCATGGAGTTTCACTGACAGAACCCTGAAGCCCCACAATGTATATTGGCTGCTCTATATGCCACCCTCCCCTTTCAAACCTTAGAGAACTTCACAGAAACTCCCAAATGACATCTCTTCAATTGGATAGAAGCTGTTAGATCCCAGATTCCCACTGACATATCTCTGCCCTTAGTGCCCATTTATCATTCATTTCTGCACCCCTCCAGATCAATCTCAGCCCTCTGGACAGATCTCTCTCCTCTGTTGTACTCTGCACCATGGACACCCTTCACATGACCTCCACACACTCCATACTCTGTCCCAGTCATCCCCTCCACATCATCACTCTGATATATGGACCTTCACATCACCTCTTCTATTATCTTCCACATCATCTTCTAGTATGTTCTATAGTTCCACATGACCCCATCTCTCATTTAGCATCCCTGCATCCTAGTATAGTAACTCCTCTGCATTCAGATGACCCTGCTCCATATTAATTCCATGCTCCAAATGTATTTAAACCTCCATGTATTCATAGCTAGTTCCCTAGTTCAAATATTGATTTAGTCTTCCCTCATTACCTCTGTTCTCACTCCGCAACTCCACTCCAACAACTCCATAAATTCAAGGACATGACAACATAGGAGGGTACAACACATAAGTTGAACCCAAGTCCTTTTGACTCCATATCCTGGCTCAAAAATAACAGTTTGACCACTCCAGAACACCCTGGACAAGATGTCTCTGACTCTGGACTTAACAGAAGCAAGGAACCTGGCACATGACACTCTAACCTCCAAAAAATAAGCAAAGTCCCCACCTGACATTCTATTCATTTCACTCAACCTTATATAAACATTTCCTATCAACCTCTTCTCCACCCACTTTTGAGGGATTCACTGGGGAATGGGGTCACAATTGTTATAGAAAACAACAGCCAATAAGTCCCCAGGAAATGATCTTCTCCTCCTACCCATGCTACCAAAATATTCATTTCAGCTTCAATTCTTCACCCCCAGCCTGAAAATTCACAGCGCACCTTTCAAGATAAATATCAAGATATTCTAAATGAATCATGGCACATATATCCCTCTTTTGGATATGTAATATTTTTTATATTGAATTTTCAATGCTTACAGGAGAATTAATTCCCCCCTGTTGTACTTCCAATTCCCTAGCACCCATAACTTGTTCCCCACATTTATATTAGCTATTTAGTCATGAGAAAAATTCCCAACAGTATCCAAGATCATAGGAAGGCATTTCTATTCATTTTCATCATGACCAAGCTGACAGGGGATCAAACTTCTTCTCCTGACCCCTATTTCTATTTCCAACAATTTCCAATCATTTCCAATAATTAATATTAGTTTACTTGTACAAAGCTACGACAATTTGACACTATACAACAAGGAATTCTAGTTCTATCCCTTCACAGAAATATTGTTCTCTTTTATTCTGCTAGCCTCCCAGTCACAAATATCACACCAGGAACAGTCCCTCATTAATATATTGAAGAATAGATATATTTACTACCCATTATTGTTGTATTCTAGTAGCTAGAACCTCCCCAAATCATTTATGTCCTCCTACCTGAAGGTTTGGAGTATTTCAAACTCCGCCAGGTGTGTGCAGATTCACGTGTTGCATGCAATAGTTAGTTCACTGAGAAGCCCGAATCTCGAGTTTTTACTTCAAAATAAATTCCATAAAATAGTCATAAATACATTCCAAGATATCTAGTCAGTTTCCCAACAACAATGACATAGGGGAATGTGGAGAGATAGCACTGTTTGAGAGGCACAGCAATGTAGGCCTTGTAATTAAGAGTCGTGTAGTAGTGTGATGATTTCTGAATGAGGATATGGGGTGTACCATTCGAGTGACGTGTCTGCCTCCGAGTGTATGCTATTTCTATGATCTGTAATTGTTGAATATCTTCTCCTTAGTGCAAAGCGGCACTTTAACACTTGTTCCAGGAATCTGGCTCAATAAGTCGGTGGGGTCTGTAAAATCAATATAGAATTGTATAGGATTTCTATATGTCTGCAAATGTGCTATATGTCTGCAAATGTGTGAGAAATGTTTCTGAATACTAGTAGCACTTCTCTGAATTTCTTCAGGTCTCGAATGATGAGCCTGAGTTGGAAATTGCAATGTTGGTTCATGCGAAGCGCCAGTGGTGGCAAGGAGTGATCAAATGGTTAAGGCGTGAAAACTACTCTCTATGTCAAATAAGTGATACTACTTTATACATTGTTGTGTTTTCGACATGTGTGTGAGTGAAGAAAATAAAACGTCCTCTTTGGGATAGATGCGGTGATCCTCCATGCTATACGTATCACCGTGTCATGTCTATGTGTGCTATTTCTGTTTTGTGACCCTTGAAAATGATGTATCCTTCCTTTCTATTTATATTTTGACCTTCCTTTTCTTTGTCTTGAGTCCCAATCATGTGTGAGTTCCCTGACGATGGATACGGCATCGGTAGGTGCATATATGCGTGATTTCTTCTCTTCTCCTACTCCTGAGCTGTCTGGACTCCGTTCATCTTATTCCTGACTTTCCTTCTATCCATTTTCACTGGTTCTGCTCTCTCCATGTCTCAGGGTTGGCTTGGTATTCTCTTCCATGTTTTCTGCTCCCTAGCCGCCCAGGCACCTCTTACCCCAGGGGCAAAATCCCATAGCCACATACTATCTAAAAATGTCTGTAGCTATGGAAAATGATCTAAACTGTTCGCTTTTTTGTATGTATCCTTGGGGTCCTATTCTAATTTGTTCTGGGATGCATATATCTGGTGTGTGGGTCTGTGTTCTCTAGCTAGTTACTTTTTCATGTTTTCTGTCTATTTTTGATATCTCTATGTGGGATGAGTCTCTATTTACAACAGGCCTCACCTACTCCTTCAAACTCCCACTGTCAGGGGACTACCCATTTCAAATCCTGAATTGATACTGAACTAATCTGTCCGTACCGAGCAGAACTGAACTGAACCACTCATTCAGATGATAAGTGCTATCACAACACCTTAGTCTGGATATGAGGCATACTGAACTGAGAGCCCAAGACATTGGCTTGAATGCTATAGCACTGGATATTGTTAGAGAATGAGCAAAATCCCAAATTTCATGAAAAATAATGACTCTGATGAATTTTGTGATGAAGTTAACGAGCTATTACTATCAAAACCATTTGCTGCATGTCAGGGAATATTACTCTGAAGTTGCATGGTGAATCCGATCTATTATAGGTGCGTACAAGCGCATATATGCACATTTACATGTATTTTCAACCAATGTCGATGACGATGAGCCTATATGGCTGGCTGTTTCCATACAATATTCAGGCCTGATTGGAGTTATTTTTCAAGATTTATTTTACATTTTTCCTTGTCCCTTATCGACGTCTATTACCTTTACAATGTGTTTGCCCCCAAGACAAAGCACCTGTGCGGAAGTATTTTGAAGCTGGAGACCTGGGATCCCCTCCACAATGATAATATTGATATAAGTGAAATGTTATTATATCTAATACTAGTTGTCAGATTGGATAACACTTTACTTTATTTATATTATCAAAAACTCACCTTACTTACTGTCAAAAGCCTTGTACAGGTATTCAACGCTTTAGCGCCCTGAGCGCTTAACAGCACTAAAAGTGAACATTATACAAAAACAATAATATCATTTTCCATCCATAATCCAATTTCTATTATACAAAAATTACAGAAGATTCATCTCCCTTATCATCTCAATAATTTCCATCACGTCCGAAGACTTAGATCGCCCTAGTCAGAAATTCCACATACCTTTAGTTGAACCAAAGTGCCCATCGTGCTTGCGTACATCGTAGGACCAGCATGAGCCTGGCCAGCCACCGCCCTTATAAAACATGTTCACTTTTCTGACTTTAGGTTTATTAGTATGTACTTTATCATCTTTTGTTGTTTTCTTCCTCTCCCAATGCCTATGTAATAAGTATTTTCCATATGATGTCATGTATGCATCATCCCCTCATGTAAACATGTCTCACCATTTTTCTCCTCTCCTATTCATGTAATATTTAGTTCTAACTTTGTAAAAATAATAAGTAGTCTTTTCCATCGCTCCACAATCATCAAAAAGAACAAGAAAACAAATTTTATTCATATTCAAGTAAAAACAACATAAAAAAACTTTATTTCTCTCATATCTCTCTGACCCTTAATCTTGTCAGATATGACTTATGGGGACATGATACCTTTGGACCCAATCAAGGGGTAAGGTATGCTGAGGAAGTGAGAAGCAGACAATGTAAGGGCAACCCCTATTGCACTTGTGGAATGTCACACAGTGCTAGCAAGGGGGAAATCCTAAGTCAGATATCATCCTATGTACAGTAAAGGGGTCTCACCTAGCAAGGGGGAAATCCTAAGAGGAAAGCTTAGGGTCCCTTGCTAGTGAGCCATTTGATCTATATACCAATGGTCCATGCTCTACTTCATCAGCATACCTTACCCTTCTCTTGGG
>QFEC01003387.1:0-12354 GCA_003316585.1 Gomphus bonarii | reverse complement strand
ATAATAAGCAAAGGGAATCAGGGTAGGGTTTACCATCATGGTATTTGGTAACAAGAATGAAATCTATTCGTGACAAGGTCTGAGTCCAGTTTGATTATCTAGGTTGAAATTGTTATCGCTTACATTTTGCACCTGATTCCCCCAAAAGGTCCGTGAAACTATCTGCACTCCAGTTCCCGGCAGTAGGATTGAACACTATATCTAATATTAAGCACAACTCTCCATGTAGAATTGATGATGTACTGGGAATGAACTGATCGTATAGAAACTGTTCACCGTATGTTTCTTTGTGGTGTACCCACGTCGGACCATTGGTGTTTTTAGGCTGTTATACTCTCACAGTAAGAAACCATTGTACGAGGACACCGTCAACCAGGATTAACGCGACCTCCTGCAGTTCTTCCTCCGCCTCATGATTAGGTTCTTTGCCTTCTCCAGGGAGCTGCTTAAACCGCTTCAAGAGGCCCTCAATCAATGGTGAATTAATATTGGTCTTGAGATTCTTCTGCTTCTTCGCAAATTAATGCATCCTACCTCTCTCTTGATTGCTAGTTTGTGTGTCTGACCTTATGTATAAGAAACGGTTCCTTCACTTAATGTTCCATACTCACTGATTAGTGTTTCCACGCTTGCAGAATATCTTTGATACTGCATGAGCAACACATGCATGCAAAGCACATGAAGTCTAGCCAAGTGAAGTGACAGACATGGTTTAGAGTTTAATAATGAGCGGACACAAATTATGCGTCTAAGCTGTGAAATTTTTTTCTCAGACTTCAACATAGGATTTTCATTATTCCTCACCTCAGACATTCCTTATTTCTACATTCACCAATTTGTGTTGTGACAACCATGGCTCCTGTGTTCTCTAAATGCATGCACATTACAACAGATGTGATGTCAGAAACAAAGTGCCGATGCCCATCATTTGTCCCAAGGACCACCCCTGACGATGAAGAACCCACCCTTTGCAATGGATGTCTCCATAGCATCTCAAAGCACATGTCACATGTTAGATGCTTCTCCAGCATCCCCTCCCTCTCAATCAACATCGGCAAAAATAGAAAAAATATTGGCCACATACACTATGCAGGCATCTACTAGTTCTAGTGCTTCGAGCAGTCAGGCACGGCACAGGATCAGTAAGGCTGAAGCACGGAAGGAGGCTGTATCTGGCTTGAAACGGAAAAATGTTTCAGATGAGGAGATAAGTCCAAAGGTAAAGAAATATCTTCATCCATAAAAAGGATGTGATGCTTACTACTATGAGCAGACAAAACATTCTAAGCATAAAGGTAAAGGGCCAGGCAAGCGACTGAAACAGTCAAATACCGATATCTGGCTTATTGTCATACTACCATATGGGCTCAATGTTTGTCTTAGTTACTACCATAATGATATATATTGCTCACATACATTTTGATAGGAAGATGGTGGTTTGAACTATAACCAAGAACCAAGCCCATCACAAGTAGATGAGCTTGTAAATCTTGGGTTTGCAATCTTGGCAGAAGACAAAGGTGATCTCTCATTCAGCCATGACTGGGACGCCAACGCACTCCACAACTGGCTTCGCAATGTTCTTCCAGTTCCATTTGAGAGACTCGACGTTCTTACCGATGAAACGGATCCTTTACATCTCTGGCGCTTACTCAAAGCGAGTTGGGGACGACTTGAAGTTCAGGGCAAACAGTTAAAAGGATACGACCTCATCAACGCAAAGACAGGGAAAAATAAATGCTGGTATGAAAGCAAATTGTATTTTGGTAAATTCAACATCTATGGTCTTCTTTTCTAGTATTTAATTGTTTATAGTCACTTGCATGCCAATTCCTGATGTCATTGAGGCACTAGACAAGATCTCAGCACCCTCTCAGAAGGGCAAAGGGAAGACTAAGAGCGAAGGGAAGGTGACTGTTGCAGGTTCTATTGGCTCATCCAAGCAAGAACTCTATAATGGTATGTTCTTGTGCTCTTCAACTAGTATTTTATTTATCCACTTATAACTTGCAGGCCTGTTTCTGTCTGATGAGGAGTCTAATGTTGCCGGTCCTTCACACAAGGTTACATCTACCAATGATATTGACTCAGTTGGGACGTCAAGCAATGAGGCAACATTCCAAAGCCTCGAAGGTCATATGACAGCGATGGCAGCAGCGCCCAAAAGAGTCACTTTTGGTACCCTACCACCAACACTTGAGATGCCCTGGATTTACTCAGACCCAGCGCCGCAATCCCCAGAACTCTAGCTCATATAACATATCAATCACACTCCTATAAGCTCATTTCTAATCAAACCCATACACACTCTCCACCGTAATATGCCCCTTTTCCGTCTTTTAATATTCAATATCTAATCATACACACCACACTCTCTCCGCCTTTGAAGTATACAATTACTTTCTAATTACACCAATAATTAGACAATTACTTTTTAATTACACCAATAGTTAGACAATTACTTTTTAATTACACCAATAGTTAGACGACTTTTATTACTGCATGTGCGCAGTAGATACATAGTGACTTTGCGCGTGTAGTATCTATAGACTGACTTTGCGCGCGTAGTATCTATAGACTGACTTTGCGCGCGGTATCCAATGTACTATTTAATTTGCGCGGGATATTGAATTTGCGTGGAAATGAATACTTGTGCAAACGGACCCTCATAGTATTCAAGTGTTCTATCCTGAATAATAGTTCATTCGCCGTCAAATGGGCTTCAGAAAATTGTATGATTGTCGGACCAACTTTATAAATACAGCCCACCATTAAGGTTCCATATGCCTGCCTGCTGTCTGAAGAATCTATAAAACACACTCCCCATCATCACCAGCACTAGTTCCAGCCCTAGACATGATGCTATTTCTCCTCTCACTCATCCCCCTTATTCAAGTCGCCTTTGGTCTCCCACCCATCGTCCAGATCCGCGATTCTCCCATCACCCTCCCCATCGCCGTCCGTATCAATGTCACCGGCTCTGCCAAGCTCGTCGAGGTATGCGTCTCCTCTCATTATCTGAGACAATATGCTGTGCTATTGACAATTCCCTTAATCCATGACACCAGGTTGACCGTGCCCGTGCCCAACTGTTCCTAAAGCAGGGAGCCAAAGCACAAGCTAGGAGTACAACCACATTCTTCCCGTCCACTGGCGTCCCATTAACGAATAGTGCGGTGAGTAGTCGCGTTTACAGATTTTTGGGGGGTTTGGACATTCTTCATGAACTGAAATTTGTTGCGGCTTCTGATCATCTGGGATTAATCTTCACTGTATCTTTGTCGCAGAGCCTAGCGCAATGCGTCGTTACCAATAATAACACATAATAGATTCTACATCATCTCTTATCGGCAGTTCGAATTCACTCTGCTTTTCATCACCTATTAGTTCTCTTACATTTTTGATGCCTCATTTCGACTTTCGATCCTTCTCTTACCCCTTTGATTATCATTCTCACCCGACTCCCACCGAAAATAGGTGTCATACACCGCGACCGTTGGCGTAGGTACCCCTCCCACCGATTATACCTTGATTGTTGATAGGTGAGTCGTCTTTTTTTCATCATCCACTCACATTTTTTTGCATAATTTCAACTATGGCCATTTCGGAATTGCTCCTGCGATGAATCCGATGGTGGCATCCCTGAAGCTCTTGTACATATTTCCAAGTACTGATTCCTCCTAATCCCGTGTCGCTCCTCGAATTCTTCATCCATTTGTGCCCTTCACTAATGGACCTTTCAGTGGCTCTTCCAACACCTGGGTTGGCGCTAATAAACCCTTCATACCCACGTCCACCACACAGCAAACTGGGCAAAATGTGGTATGTGTCTTCCATGATGACACCTCAGACCTTCATTCTGTCCTCGAGCCTCATCATTCTATATTAATTAATTATACTCTGTCCTGTCCCTGCTTCCATCCTATTCTGTCAATACTCACCACAGTTCTCACCATACTGACACCTTACTCTCCAGAGGGTTACATACGGCTCAGCCAACTTTGTACGACCCTGTTTGCTTTCCCGTATTCTGTTCCCTCTAAACGATATTAATTTCATTGTTTCCCGACTTTGGTGTGTGTAGTCCGGGAATGAGGGTACGTAGTTCATCTTTCTTTCCCTTGCGATGTGTTTGAACCTCCCTTACTTATCTGTCAACCAGTCATCGACCAAGTCGTTCTCGGAACAGATTCTATTCAGCAACAGAGCATTGGCGTGGCATCCACCACCTCAGGTTTTCCAGCAGGTTCTGTATCCCTCTCTCCGACATCTGCCATGTGTCGTTTATTACGAGTGCCGTTCTGTTCAGCCTATTGTGCTCAGTTGGGCATACTTTTGCTGTTCAATGATGCTTGTATCATTCATGCCTCCTCACTTCTGCTGCTGCTGTCTCTGCCTTTTTTCTTGTGATTCTTCAATCTTCTGTCTCCCATTCTTCATATCCCCCTTACACGTCCTCTTCTACCTTCACTGATGCTGAAGATCTTCTTTACAGATCTAGACGGTATTCTCGGTATAGGTGCGTTTCATTTCTCCCCGTCTGTATCATGGATGGTCTTATAGTCTACCCCCGGAGATTAGGACCTGCGGATCTTACCTTGGGAACTCTCTTCCCTGATACTAACGCGCTGATTCCGACTGTCACTGATGTGTGTTTACCTTTCTTAACAATCTCCCAAACTTGTTTGTCTTTCACAGCATGCTGACGCTGAAATTTTTTGATCTTTTGATCACTTTCCCATTTGAAATACTATAATGTCTACCCGCTCGCGTTCATTGCCTTTTAGAACTTGTTCTCCCAAGGTATGCCACAGCCCCACTGCGTTTTCTTCTGCAACTGTGATAAAACCCAGGGACGATTTCATCCGACTCGCTCGGCGTTTCTTTCGAGCCTACTTCACTATCATCCATCATAAATGGTGAAATCACCTTTGGCGGGATAGACCGAGGTTTATTGGGTCAATCTCATTCACACCTATCACGAGCACATCTCCCTCGAGCCAGTTTTGGGGCGTCGATCAGAGTATTATGTGCGTGGAAACGGAAGCGAACTTTGGAAATGGGTTTTTGGTTGGCTCAGCTAGCGTTCATTATAGGTATGGTGACTCGACAAACATGCTCTCGACTACTGCTGGTAATGTCGGTGCGTGTACATTTATTTTTAATCACAATCATCAGTGGTGTCCTCACTTGCGACTTGTCTGCGACTAGACACCGGCACGACCCTCGTGCTCATTGCGACTGATGCTTTCAATACCTACCAACAGGCCACTGGCGCTGTACTTGATGCTGACACTGGGCTCCTCCGCCTCACGACTACGCAATTCTCAAATCTCCAGAGCTTGTTCTTCAACATCGGCGGGGTGCGTGATCCCATCAGTACCAAATGTCTTCTCACATTCTCTAATTATTGTTTTGACCTTTCGTAATACCTTTCTAACGAGTCTCTGACCAACAAAATAATCTTAGACAATATTTGAGCTGACACCAAATGCACAAGCTTGGCCACGCAACCTCAACGCCCAGATTGGCGGCACTTCTGATGGTGTCTATCTCATTGTCAGCGACCTGGGAACACCCAGTGGTTCAGGGTTGGACGTTATCAATGGATTTACATTCCTGTTTGTTGCTCTGCCTCTTCTGCTACCTCTCTCCCACACCATGTCTCATATTACCATGTTCTCCTGTGTTTAGGGAACGCTTCTACTCCGTCTTCGATACTACAAACAGCCAAGTGGGTCTCGCTATGACCCCGTTCACGTTTGCTGTCACCAATTAATTCTGGGTGTGTGAGAGATCGAGGAAGGATAGTGTAGACTTGGATCTTGGGTATTCTATCTATCACGGATTTAGTTGTGCGTAATTCCCGTATTGGTTTAATCCATGCATGTGTCGTCGCATTCTCGGCATAATGTAGTATTGAATGAACACAAAGGGCGATGGCGGCTTCAGGGCGCACCAAGGTTGATGGACGTGATTGGCGTATTTCAGTCGGAGAATGCGGAATGTTCCGACGGCATGATTCGCTACGCTTGGGAAACCCTTCTGGATGTGACGCGTGTTCTCTACGTGGTCCGCCTCCTTCATTATTACATCCAGCTGTGGCCATGGGTTACGTGTGCACACAATGTACGTCCCGCCACAAAACATCATTCACCCTCATAAATTAAACCTTGATTCAACCTGGCACACAGATTTCTCCCACGACCTATTCCATTCTCATATCGTTCCCGACCTCCTCTCGGACTACATCCACAAACTTCTCATTAATCCCTCTCCTCCAACATGGAACCCCTTCCTCACGCTCCCCCTCGTCTCGCGTGACTTTTACCTCTCGTGCCGCGCACTATGCATCAGCATTTTTGGTCCGTTGTCGGATATCGATGATGACGAAATGTAAGCCAATCTCTCGCATAGTTCACATATGAAACTATACACAAAACGACAGGACTCCCGATGAAGTAATGATCGAAATCCTCCGCGGTGTCCAAGAATCTTGGTGCATCGCAAATAGACCCCCCACCCGCGCCCGACCCCCTGACTTCTTGACTCAAGAAGAGCTCAAGTGCACCGAAAGCCTCCTCCAAGTATACGTATGTGTTGCCACTGCAAAATCCTACCTCAACCTCGACGTGTTGTGGCACCTCGAACTGGAGCAACGCCGCATCACTGGGGAATTTGATGACGCCCGACTCGAAGACGACGATAGGGACGTACTGTTGGATGAGGATATAGATATGGTTGGTGGTGGTGGTGGCACGCACGGGCACACCGCAGCACCCGTTCGACGGTTCAAGATGCGCGACGATACCATGCATAGGGTATTTCTCCCTTTGACCTGTGCCATAGAATTATGCGACCAGATTCGACCGGCAAGGCTCGCGCACATCGTAGCAGATTATATCGCAGATAACATACCCCTCTACACTACAGGTTCGCCAAATCATATCGCTTCTGCCTTTCCAGTAGATTACTAACAGCATATTACTTGACACCATGCTTTTCTCCACAGCTCCATTACTTCTCAAATACACCCAAGACTTGGAAATGTATGCCGCAGGCGAACATAGACTTAATATCGTAAGTTCTTCAGTGAACTCTGGCGCGAGTCGCGGCACAATGCATCCATTGATCTAGCACCCACCACAGGAAACCATGCTGTGCTTTATCAGACAGACGCTGGGCCTGGTGGACGAGACAGGCGAGCTCCTACGGAAAATGCAAGAGGAAACTGGAAAACTGGTACGATCGTTCAAGCGCAGTTCATTGATCCCGAAGAAGGTGCTACACGTAAGTAAAATTAAATCCTCCACTTATCCTCGCGAGCATTTCTCCTCATTTACTCTATTTTCTTTCTTGCCACCTTTAGGAGACCAACATTCTCCAAGCGCTGGACAAGGTCGCAGCTAATGATTGGGGAGAAGGTACGAGGTGGATAAACAAATACACCAAGGACGTACAGGATAGACTGATGTGCGCCGCCGGATTACACACTGAACGATGGCCTATTCACTCAGCATGACGTGTCCTGTACATACCAGTTGACAGCTCGTCGGGGGCTGGGGAAATTTTTTCTTGGAACGAAAATACCTACCTTCGGATGGAAAACCCATTGGATGGAAAACTTTATTGTATGACTTGAGACTCTTACTATTTCTTGAAAGTGGCTCTGCCCATGTATATTTTTCCTGTACCGTCAGGTCCGCAGTAATGTTGGTCTAGCCTTCAAAGGTTTAAAGCTCCTGGAAACACATCAGTGTCACGCTACTTTGCGGGGTTTGTAATACTTCGACATTGCTCAAAATAGGCATCATTAAAGTTATATAATATTTTTTTATGCCAAATTGTAGTTGAAATTCATTTGTCACCGCTTCAACTGTGATCACAAGTTTATAAGTCAAAATAAAACCAAATTTAAAAAAATTTGGAACGCCAAAGAACGGCTGCCATTATAACAAGTTTAGCACTCAGATTCATCACACCTGAAACTGTAAGTTTTAGCCAGGTATCAGGCCAGTATGAATTTTCGGGTGCTTGTCCAAAATATTGATTACGCCCCACTATTCTCAATTCATAGAAAATAGAAGCTTGTACAATTATATTTAATATTAAATTTTTATAAGGCTGGAAAGGTTATTCTTTAGCTTTACAAACTCCGCTGAGTAGCAGACGGTGCGAACCATTGGTTTCGATCCAATCATCGTTTGTTAGTACACGTGCCATAGCCAACCATTCACACTGCCATTTTGAAGAAAACCGTCGCATTTATCTCAAACAAGTGCCCAGTTTTCTCTCCTAGGCAAATGCAACAGTGACAAGAATTCGGTCTTGAAGATTCGGCACACACCTGGATGAACCCCAGTCAGACCTGGCCACTTCGAGGTAGAGGTGATATGATATGAATAATGAGCTGGCACGATCGAGCCCTTTGTCACACTGTGAGCAGTGAGGCGGCACGAAGTACTCTCCTTACCATTGCCAGAAATAGGGATATAGCCCTCAGCGGCATCATGAATGACAAACATTAGCCTTCAGAGAATAAAACACTGTTCTGTCGCTGAACATTGCAGAGCGAATCTCTCTGTTCCAGTGGAATACGCTAACCACTTCCTGTCAATGTGGTCAAGCGCGATGATGCTGACACCTTTGTCGTTTCCAAAACCATTTGTCCTCAGAACTTGTCAGCGAGAGTCAGTAGTGCTGTCAGGGCCGGGCCGCAAGCCCTGGGGTTAGGAACTGGCAGGCTATAGTTAAGAGAATAGGGTTTCTTTATAAGGTGTTTAACCTCTGGGAAACCAGTAAAATTTGAAAGAATCAAATTTCGATCAGGCGCCCAGTTTTCACATAGAGGTTCACGACCTAACAATTGAAGTTGGTCACCATTGAACAGGGGATTGCCATTGTTATTCCTCCCATTGTGTGCTTACTCAGTTGTCCGCCGTGATCACACAAGCGACTAGGCTGCTGGAAAGAGACTGGAATCTACCGGATCGGATCCCCTTACAAGAAGATACTGTAACAGAATGAACGACTTTGGTCTTGACTCGTCTTTCTCTCGCTCAGGTGACGGTTCACCCAAGTGATATATCATGGACAAGCATGGATTTTATCAGGTGAGATAATCATTGGGTACATGGGCAATGGGAGCAGAATCCAGTGAGACAGAGACTGTCAGGGAATGAGACCACTAGCTCAAAATGTCGCGCCTCCATTGGGGTGGAAGACAACCCCGGGAGTGAATTGCATATATCCAGGATGAGCGAACATAGTTCCGCGTGAAAAGCCGCATCCGTGAGCAAACCCGTACGGATGAGCATATCCAGGGCCAACATATGAGCCATTGTAGCCACCGTAGCCAAAGCTACCTGCACAACCGCCGGGGCCACGGCCCAAGACAGCGGGGGGAACGGCGTATGCACCTGGGCGTGCATAGCCCAAGCCCTGGACTTGTGGCAGAGCAGCACCGAAAACGGCACCACCACACGGACCCTTCGCACCGGACCCGGCGGCGGCAACCCCAGCGACACCGGTGGTGGCATTGGCAAAGTCAGCGCAGTTGGGGCGCGGGGTGACGGAGTTGCGGATCGTGTAACGGACGACGTAGTCGTCGCAGTCTTGGTGGGCGGATAGAACGACGAGCTGGAAGAGAATGTATGTTAGATGTAAGTCTTGGCCGGGAAAGAGCTGGATGGATACCTCGGTCCCTGAGGTGAGGTTGACGGGGATGTCCCTGCCGAAGACGCCGCAGGGCTGGTCACTGAAGACGAGGGTGCTGGGTGCGCCCTCTGCGTCGACGCGGACACGAGGCACAAGGCTCCCGGTGACGAGGATGAAGTTCTCGTGGGGGACGACGTCGATGTGGGCGGCGGCACCTGGGAGGTGAATGCGGGCCTCGAATACGGAGTTAGGGAAGCGGATGATGGAGGCTCTGGAGCAAGATCGATATTAGTGAGTAGGATACAGAGCTCTGTCTCACCTGGGGACGAAGGGGTTTGCGGTGGTGAATTCCATAGTAGACGGGGTTTGGGGTTGCGGGGTGCTTAAAGCCAAAACAAGTTGGGCCAGGTCGTCTCCCTTACTTGACTCTTGTATTGGAATTGCCTGCTGAAAAATGGCGCTCTGAAATGAGCATGTGATCGTCCATTTGAAATTACGGACGCGGAAACACGCAACCAAGCGTAGCAAGCCGCTTCGCTGGGTCCCCATTTAGTCATTCGTGTTTGCCGGGGCACATCCTCGGCTTCACCGCCAAGTTCCTGAAAGAAGGCCCGAAGGATTCGTTACATAATCAGCATAAAAAGGTGGGGATCAACAGTGTAGATGACGTGCTGACGTTGCACTCATGACAAATGGTAAATGTCTGCGTAGTCTGCCACGCGCACATATAATTGACAATCAGCCACATACGCACATAGCTCTGTGTCAGGGCCCAATACAACATCAATGCTGCGCCAAAGCGTTGACGGAGATGGTTAATCTCCAGGAGCGCTCTCTTGTGCTATAGTATACATTATGTGAGATCAGCATACGAATATAGTTCCCTCAAATGTACCCCAAATTTCCTCAAGCCCATGGAGATATCCCACTCTCACAATCACACCTTTCCCCAGCAAAAACTACGTTATTCCAGGCACGCATTCCCAGGAGTTGATAAGATCAATGTTACGGAGACGGCAAATATTTTAGACCTAACGCGCCTTGAACACCGCGATTGGCGCCCGCGCGAAGGTGTGCCAGTGCCATTGCCATTGCCATGGGCAATGATGATCATCTCGCCGGACAATATCCAAAACACCCACCATCAATAACATCACATTGCCCAAAGTTCAAAATAACTCCAGTCTGGAGAACATGCAGGCCACGCAGGTATTCTTCCAGACCCACACCCAGAGTCAAACGTTTTCACAAACTCGAAACGATTCTACGTCTCTTAACGTCACATCTTCATCTGGTTCTGTCTCAGGCTCAGGTTCGGGATCAGGCCTGAACCAGGTTTGGCCTTAAAGGGAACTCGCACTCACCATTGGGGTAGGTTTGTCGGCATTGAATCAGAGAGTGCAAGATACTCAATTGGACCTGTGAGACAGCACTCGACACAAACCTGAGAGATGATGGCGTTTCTACTTGAGACAACACCTGGAGTCAACCCCACGGCGATCCAAGCGCGGATCGATCTGTATTAGGGTTGGGGATCACAGTCACACTACGTACCTTAAGTAGCTATAAGTGGTTTACTTGTAAAACTGTGACTCTTACGCTCTTCCACTGAACACACGGTGTTGCAGGCTACTCTGCCCGAAGGACTTGCCTTTACAATAAAACCAGCCCCACTCCCAAACGGAAAATATACAATCTGACTCGTGGAATGCAGAAATGCTGTTAAGAGGTTCAGCAGTAATGCTGGATAGTACAGTTGATGAATTTAAAGAGGAGCAGCAGTCCTACGATCAAATCCAGAATCAGGATCAGCCCTAGACTCAAAACCGGAGTTAACTCCAGGAGCAGTCCCAGCGCATCACTTGCGCCGGAACTCATATCACTGCGCAGAGGCATAATGATGATATGTTGCCCCCTAACGGTACTAGAGGATCGCGTTCTGTAGTGCAGAACGTCAAGCAGGATACAATCTCGAGGCGGGTTGATATTTAGACAGAGTCTATGCATGCACGTCTGTCTGCCAAACGGGACACCGAGAAAAGCCAGTCGTCGTCCATAAAATTCCAAGTCTTGTACGTCTAGAGACGGAGTCTCGCGCTTTGAGGAGTCCGGGTCACAGCCAATAGTTGAGGATGTGCAGAAGGTAAGGTGTCTAGTGAGGAAAGTGCTGTATAGTGCTCGAACTTGGAGTGAAATGGCACGTCGCATAGAGATATCTGTAATTGACCACTATCTCTAAATATGTGAGTCCGGCTGTATGTATTTATCTCCGTCACTAAAAGGCATGGGAAGAGACGCTAGGAGCGGGTCGCACCCCGAGCGGTTGAATTATTATAGAAAGGGGCACGAATTGAAAACTAAGTTCAACCGCAAGTTAATCATACTCAAGTTGTGCACATAATCATCAGACGTAAACTGTATATGACAAATACGACAGTCGATAGAACTGGCGATCCGTACAAAGAACTTGTAAAAACATTATATCGCCCAACATTCAACGCATGAGGTCGTTTAAGACTTCATTCCCAATTGTTCGAACGTTATCTGGTGTGAGCCACCGCCGCATATATATCCAGTGGCCGTCTTGTTCCACTGGTATCCGTTGGGGCATGGGGTTAAATTGAACTCCATGATCTTCGCTGATATGAGGTCTTGAGTGTTTTCATCTGCGACGGGAGGGGCGGCGGCAATAGCAGC
>QFEC01003382.1:0-21991 GCA_003316585.1 Gomphus bonarii | reverse complement strand
GGCTGTGGTGAAGAAGAAAATCCCTTCCTCAGTGCAAGGCATAGACAGCTGAGGTTGACCTTTTCTTTGAAGCACAGAGAGTGGACTGTAGAGTACTGGAAGAGGGTCATTTGGTCAGATGAGACCAAAATCAACAGGTTTGGGTCAGATGGGAGGCAGTGGGTCTGGAAACAGAAGGGGGAGGGGTTGATTGAGAGAGAGGCGCAGGGGACAATCAAGTTTGGAGGGGGAAACATTATGGTATGGGGGTGTATGGGATGGAATGGTGTTGGCCAGCTTGCAGAGATTGAGGGGAAGATGGATTCTGATCAGTTTGTGTCCATTTTGGAGGACCACCTGCTGCCCAGCCTGAAGGAAATTGGAATTCCTGAGGAACAGGTAATTTTTCAACAGGACAATGACCCAAAGCACAAGTCAAAGAAGGTCAAGAACTGGATGGAAAACAAAAATATCACTCTCCTTGACTGGCATGCACAGTCTCCAGAGCTGAATCCTATTGAGCACCTCTAGGATCATGCAAAAAACAGGCTTAAGGAGTATCCAACAGCACCCAAGGGATTTGGAAAATTGGGAGAGAGTAGAGGAGGTATGGAATAACATACCACCAGAGGTGTGTCAGAATTTGATAGAGAGTATGCTTAGAAGACTTGAGGCAGTAATTAAGGCTAAGGGGGGCAATACCAAGTACTAGAATTGCAACTTACTATTTCTCTGATACCCTCTCACAAAACTGAGTCAATGGGCCCTTGATTTGAATTGCCCATATCTCCATCACCCCTGATTGGAATTACATTATATTTCAATGGTTGCATAGCCCTGATCAGATTCTTTCATTGATGCACTAACACTTTTTTTATATATGTTTTACATTCAAAGCTATTCAATGAATAGTCTAAAAGCACCAAACATTGACTCAGTTTTGTGAGTCACTGTATATATGACCCCCTCCCCCCACAAAAAAATGAACTTGCTACTGGAACATGTCATGGTATCGTGTTTCCAGTAGTAAGGTTGCAGCTTTGTCATGGTTTCTACAGTACAACTATTCTTGGGCTTGAACATAATAAAATCAGATGATTTGCATAGATAATTCATGTTCATGAGCCTTGAAGTATATAGTATCACTTCATTTTGACTTGTATTTATTCTATTGATTTTCCAACACATGCACTGTGAATACAATAGTTGCATGTGCGGTACACTACTATGGCAATGTGCACTTGGCAATCCTGAGAGCACTATCATGACCACTTGGTTAATCTGTTAGATATTGAGCAAAATCACAAATTTCATGAAAATAATGATTCTAACAAATTCTATGACAAAGTTAACAAGCTGTCATGATAAAAACCATTTGCTATACGTCAAGGAATGTTACTCTGAAGTTGCATGGCAAATCTGATCTATTTGGATTACATATAAGTGCATATATGTACATTTACACGTATTTTCAACCGATGTTGACAACGATGAGCTCATATCACTAGCTGTTTTCACACAATACTCAGGCCCAGTTGAAGCTATTTTTCAGATTTATTCCATATTTTTCTTTATCCCCCATCGGATTCTATTGTCTTTACAATGCATTTGCCCCCAAGACAAAGTACCCATACAGAAGTATTTCGAAGCCAAATACCTGGGATCCCTTCACAATGATAATATTGATATAAGTGAGATGTTATTACATCTGATACTGGTTGTCAGATTGAATAACACTTTACTTTATTTATATTATCAAAAACTTGTTCTACTTACTGACAAAAGCCTTTTACAGGTATTCAATGCTTTAGCACCCTAGGTGCTTAAAGGCACTAAAAACAAACATTATAAAAATGAATAAAATCATTTTCCCACCCATGATTCAATTTCTATTACACAAAATTACACGACACTCATCTCCTTTATCATCTTAATAATTCCCATCACGTCCGAAGACTTGAATTGCTCTAATTCAAGATTTCACTCACCTTTAGCCAAACCAAAGTGCCCGTCACACTTGCGTACATTTTAAGACCAGCACAAGCCTGGCCAGCCACCACCCTTACAAAACATGTTCACTTTTCTGGCTCTAGGTTCATTAGTATGTACTTTATTATCTTTCGTTGTTTTCCTCCTTTCCCAAAGCCTGTGTAAAATGTATTTCCTGTATGATGTCATGTATGCATCATCCCCTCATGTACACATGTCTCACCATTTTCTTCTCTCCTATTCATGTAATATTTAGTTCTAACCTGGTAAAAACAAAAAGAGAGTCTTTTCTATTGCTCCACAACCATCAGAAAACAAAATAACAAATTCTATTCATATTCTAACAAAAAATAACAAAAACAACTTTATTTCTCTTGTACCTCTCCAGCCCTTAATCTTGTCATAATCAACTATCTCAATGAGCAAGCCTGAGGAATTTTCATCCTGGTTTTTCTAGCAAAGCGATATAATCCTGGATATGGTCTTTCAATCACTTCCTCAGGTAGAGACCCTCGACGACCAAATCTTTTTTGAACCGTTGACTCTTCTCAACTCATTCTTGTATAGGGCACCAAGGCAAAGATGCACCTGATACTTGTACACCTGACCCACTCGTCCAACGACATGAGCCATAGGCAAGAGAATCGTTATACCGACGACGAAGTTCACAATGAAGGGAAGGCTTAGGCAATCATTCGTTTCGAGCTCCCTCATATGGGTAACAGAAAATTGTGGAGCGAGTTTCCTATTTTTATTTTTATTTAAGCATTATAAATGTTTAGAAGGTAAGCTGAGAGGAGAGGGAAGGTTTAAGATCTACAATAACAACAAGGCCTGATGGATATCCAAAGCACGCTTTGGAGGTAGAGAATGCATGTGCGTGAAAGCCACGAAACTCTGGCGCCAAAGAGCAATGCTCAAGTGGAGGGTCGGCAAGAATCCAGTCCTTATCCCAAGATAGAGACACCTGGCGCTCCCCAAAAGCCACGATTTGAAATGTGCCTGGGAGAATATGCGTGACTCGGCTTCCGTCCGGCCATGCGACAGAAGCGAATTCTGAAAATGGAGTGGATTCACGAGTGATGATGTCCCAGATACGAACTGTGTTGTCCACCGAGCCAGAGACAACTCGTGTTCCATCAGGCGAGATGGCGACGGATGTCACGGGGCCTGAATGTCCCTCAAATATATGCTCCGCTATCCCCGTACTAGCACTCCATATCCTGACCGACTTGTCGTTGGAGCCAGACACCACATGTTCACCATCTGCACAGACACACGACACAGCACTCGAATGTCCCTGGAGTATGTGCTCGATCTTCCCCGTCGTGGCATTCCAAGTCCGGAAAGACTTGTAGATCGAACAAGAAACCACACGCGTGCCATCACGTGAAAATGCAACACATGACACCGAAGATAAATGACCGCTCATTTTTCGCTTTGGCCTTCCGGTAGCCACATTCCATATTCGCACGGAGTTGTCATCCGAACCAGATACGATTTGTCTTCCATCAGGCGAAAAGGCCACGCTAGTCACCTCACCCAAATGTCCCCTCAGTACGCGCTCTATCTCCCCCGTGTTGGCATTCCACATCAGGATCAAGCCGTCCGCTGACCCAGACACAATCAGTGTCCCGTCAGGTGAGAATGCCACTGACCACACCGAAGCTGAATGTGCTGTCAGTTCACGCTCTCTCTTTCCCCGAATCATACGCCAAACACGAGTTAAGCTTGACATCCTGTCTCTCCTCCTTGACAGTGTACCCGATTCAGTCTCCGATTCTCTGGAAGTCAGGTCCCAAATCCGGACTGAGCTGTCGTGAGCGCCAGAGACGATGCGTGTGCAGTCAGGAGAGAATGCAACAGACCACACAATACCAGCATGTCCCTTCAGCACATTCTCTATCTCTCCCGTCCTCGCTTGCCAGATTTGGATGGAGGAGTCGAACAAGCCAGCCACAACCTGTGTCCCTTCAGGCGAGAAGGAAACGGACGTCACCTCACTCAAAGTTCCTAATATATGCTCTACCTCTCCGCTAGAGGCATTCCAGATACGGATTGTGCTGTCATGTGAGCCGGACACCACACGTGCCCCATCAGGCGAGAAAGCGACGGACACCACCGAACTTGAATGTCCCTCCAGTTCATGCTCTATTTCTCCTCTCGTTGCATCCCAGATCATCACTGTCATATCTTCCGACCCAGACACGACACGCATACCATCAGGCGAGAAATCCACAGCGAATACACAATCTGAATGCCCCTCCAGCTCCCGCTCTATATCCCCGGAACTCGCACTCCAGATTCTGATGGAGTCGCTCGAGCCAGACACGAGGCGTGTCCCGTCAGGCGAGAAAGCCAAGCACACAACCGCATACATACGATTCTCATATAATACCAACGTCTCTCCCGTAGTTGCGTCCCAGACTCGTACTGATGTGTCTCGCGAACCAGATACAACCCGTGTCCCATCAGGAGAGAACGCAACACACCGCACCGAATCAAAATGCCCCTCCAGCATGCGCTCCATCTCTCCAGTAGCCGTATTCCAAATACGAACTGATCTGTCCTCTGACCCAGACACAATTCGGCTGCCATCGCTAGAGAACATGACAGAAGTTACACGTCCACGGTGTCGCATGACATGCTCCCATGTCAGCTCCCATGCATCCGCAAGGCCAACTAGGACTTTAGCTCCAGGTACATTACAGAAGGATGTCGCATATTTCTGCCGTAGTAGAGACCGTTTAGGAATCCAGATAAAGGCAGAGCGATATGAATTGAGACAGTGACGACTGATGGCCTCATATCCAGGCATTTACGAGCATCAGCAAACAGCAGCACATAGTTATTGTATGTAACTGGATATTTCTGTCAAAGTGGTGAGCTGGTACTCTTCTCCACATGGTGCACTTACCAACATTGCTTCTTTAGCATTGCGAAGAGACTTGACACCTGATTCCAGCTCCCCAATTGCACTGAGGCACTCAAACCAGTGCAATAGATGCACATCAGCAAATTCAAAAACACAGTTGAGTATGATCAATGGCTCTCCAGGAGATGCTTCTAGAAGATGAAATCCCCAATGCACGCATGAATATTGGAGGGATGGTAATATCATGCCTGGATCTTTGATTTCATGTGGGAGTCTTCCAATTCCATCCTCAGGCAAATTGCAGATGTTATGTCTAAGAGAGTGGTTCAACAGTTGAAGGCACTTGATGGTGACCAGTTGGTGACCTCTTGTGTAGTCTACACCATATGCTTTGCAACGATCTGGATCCACAATGAATTCACGAAAAGAGGCGTGAAAAATGTCGACCTGATCGTGGTCATTGGAAGGAATATGAATAACTGAATGAAATGGCGATAGATCATCTCTAGCCTCCTCGCTCCCCAACAGAGAGGCAATGCCAGTCACGGAGAGCGGATTTTGGAGAAGGACCACAGCGGCAAGTGCGTTGTGTCTCGCGGACTTCTCCCCCTCACTTAGATCATCGTGGAACCCCTCTTTCATTATCAAATTGTAGAAACTGTCCAGGGACGGGAGAGGCAGCACCGAGAGTGTCAACCGGGTTAGCCGCTGCCTCGCACTCGCGCCCCTCTGGCTTATATATCGCACAGCAGTCGCAGCAAATATGAACAACCCATCTGACTTTTCAAGAAGACTCTTGATCTCGGCCTCAGTTGGCCAAGGAAAGGAATATACGCGAGATTTTGCGATGTCAGACAGTGAGGATATAAGATAAGTCTGAATATCTTGTTGTACATCGCGTTTGGCCACCTCGTGAAGAGTGAATTCTTTGGGTCGGCATGCAACATCACCACGAAAAGCAGCCACGATCCAGTCTTCCGGTCGACTTGCGATGAAGAACTTGAGGGGGATGTCCACATCAACATTAAGGATGGTCCTGATCAACGATACGATTATCCATTGCTCGGAGGTGGAACATTCATCGATACCGTCGACCACGATAATGTAACCGCTGTCCGTTTTGCTGTCAATAGCATGCTTCATGGGGTCAATGATCAGGGAGTTGAACTGATCATTCACAGAGTTGAGATTGGCCACCTCGGGTTTGCTCGCAAGAACTTCGCATATTGCTGATCGAATATTAGAGTCAGATCGAGCAAGCATGCTCGAGATCGTAGGGATAATTCGGGATGCCTCCTTCAACCCAGAGCGAGAGCAGAAGAAGCTCGCCCCAAGCTTCTTTTGCACGTCCAGACGCTGGCACAGGGTGTGAGCGATGGTGGTTTTGCCTGTTCCTAGGAATCCATTGAACCAGTAGACTGGTGGAGCGGAAGGATCGTGTGCCCAAGCTTCGAGATCAGCCAATATCTGCACACGGGTGTCTTCCATGCACCCATGGGGTTCTTCGCCTTCGGCGCCATAGCGAGTGTCATAAGATGCGCGCTCTGAGGGTTTGAGCAGCGCCAAAGGATCAGGCGGAGGATCTAAACAGAGATGTGAGGACGAAGGTGAAGGCCGAAAAGGGATCACTGCACGTACTGTTGAAAATCGAAGTACTGTTGACAATCGAAGTACTGTTGCCAATTGGGGCACTGTTGATAATCGGCATATTCACGCCTGCATTTCCATCTGCAACGGAACGCGTGTGTTCAGCTCTGCGAGGTCCGGTTTATGGCTCAACAAACACGCTTACGGATGTTAACTTGTCTCCAGTCAAGGGTTACGCCCCCGGAGGAAGACTGAGGGTTTGAATGAGATGTTTCTAACATAATACGCTTAGTAGGTGCCTCTTGGTGGGAGGAACAATGCGTCGAAACCAGAGCCTTGATGTGTGTTTTTCAGGTCCGCAGGCCGAGGCGATGCCAGCGCCAGAACGTCAGGCTAGCGAATAGAATAATGCATGGTAACAATTGCTGTGAGTAATTCAACTCGGTCTTTCCAATCCTTGGCATCCGGTTGGCCTTCCTTCTCAGGGTAGCCTATTTAATTTGCAGGACCTTATAATAAAACATTCCCGTGAAATTGCACAAGTCCACAAATAAATGATGTCTTTCTGAACAGATGGTGACGTCCGTTTCCGATGCATTGATGAGGCGGACCAATAACTCAAGACGCTATGCTACTGTGTTATCGCTGTAGTAACCGTTTCTCGTGTCACATAAGAGTACAACAAAGCACGATTACTGTCATTTCAACGATTGGAAGAACAAAGAGGTGAGCTCTGTAATATTTTGGACGCTTACTTGGAATAGAAGAGACATGTCCCTAGAGAACAGGCCATATAATGCAACAAAATGATTTTATACCAACCAATCATCTAAGCACTGGATGGACAAAATTAAGATATGAAGAATGTGGAGTGGGAAGTAGAACTTTTGTTATTTTGATAGCAAAACTTGTAAAATTTTGATTGCTTATTTTTTTTAACTAGAATAAAGTGGCAAAAGTAGTTACATTTTATTTTTACATTGTTAGAACTAAATACTACATAGGATAGGAGCAGTATACACTCAGTAAATCATACATATAGGTGGGAATGATGAAAAATAACATCATAGGTAATAATAGTATATATCAAGGACTTGGAAAAACACATAAGAACTAGTAATACACATACTAATGATGCTCCAGCCCAAAAAGTGAAAAGAGGATGGTTGGCCAGACACATGCTAGCCCTACAACATATGCTGTTGACATGGGTACTTTGGTTTGTTTTAATTGAGCTAACTTTTGAACTGTTGTGTTTGAAGCATTCAGATACAAAGGGAATTATTATTGTAAAGGCAACTCCTTCAGGCCGAGTAGCCTAGACACCGTGAGTTCATTGCTTAAGAGTCACAGTTGTACAAGTAAGCTACTTGTAGCTAGTTAAGGTATGCAGTGTGACTGTGATCTCCAACCCTAATACAAATCAATTTGCGCTTGGATTGCCATGAGGTTGACTCTGGTGTTGTCTCAAGTGGAAAACACCATCATCTCTTAATTTACAACAATTATTGAGATGGATTAAAGGATCAATTTCATGTTGTTTTTAATTTGGTAGAAGGGGAGATAAAAGGTTAGAAATATTTGAATGAATTTGAGTTTTTGGCACTTGTAAGTGCCATGGGCGCTTAAACTGCAATATATTCCTGATAGTTAACAAACACTAGTTTTCAGTAATGCAAATAAAGCAAAGTATTGTTTTATCCAATAGCCAGTACCAAATAGAATAATATTTCACCGTTTTTCTTATTCCTGTTATAGAAAGTCCCAAATCATTGGTGACCAAATACTTCTGCATGGGCACTTTGTCTTAGGTACGCCTGATTGGGAGGAGAACTTTAAATAATAAGGGAAAAAAAATTGTAAAAAATAGCACTGAACAGTCTTGAAGAACATTATGAAACAGATAGCTATATAGGCTCATTGTTGAGATGGGTTGAAAAATAGCTAGATGTGTGCATTAGATCTGCCATAAAAACTTGTATGAACTTGTAACAATATACTCTGCATAGATCTTGAGTATATGGACTTGTTATCTTATTGTAAATTTTATGAGAATCATTATTTTCATAAAAAGACATTATATTGCTCAATATTTAACATGGATGAAGGCTATAAACCATAAATGATATCAATAAGGAAAAGGCTGAATATCACTCATAGGAACAGTGGGTGTGTGATTGAAAGGCAGCACTACTGCTTGTGAAGTAAGAAGTTAGATAGAAAGAAAGGGACAAGCTATAGAATATATAATTTCAATAGGTGTGTTTCTCATGTTAGGACTTACATCATTTAGTTTGGTTCCCAGGTAGAGCATCAGGTATCGAAGTGTAGTGTGCAAGTCTTGTAACATCATAAACTGACTACTCTCCTTTCAAACCTTCATATTGATGTGCAACAAGTATAATTACCTCTTCTTACAGTTTCCACACATCCTTCTGCATGACTTGTCTTCTATAATATCATTCTGGTATCCATGGCCTCCAAGCTCCTGCAACAGCAGCTTCTCTTTTCACCATAAAGTGCACCATGTTGTCTTCTTTTAATCACTCATCTGTAATTATATTGATTTCGATACACGCAATCCCGATAGAATCCGACTCCGAGAAAGATTCATCGCTGAGTTCATCCAAATTTACCTCGCAGATCCGGACTCTCCTCGTCGCCTAGTCGCCGACTGTTTATTACTAGCATGTATGGTAATAGACTTAAAAGTAGATTGCAACCAATTGGAGAGTCTTGATAGGAGGTAAAACTTATTTTCTAAATATAGAGTCACTGCCTTATAACGCCGCCATTCCCATATTACACACTAGCTTGAGGGGTCGGATGTTCAGGGATCTTTATGTCGATGGACCCTGTGAACCGAACCCAACACCATGGGTACTCCTGCATCATTATTTGCTATATACCCAGAACTTCCAGCACCACTATCTTCGTCATATCAAGAAAATTGTCCGAAAAGTATTATCAAGTTCACAAAAGTCTCTCGATTATGTGGGATCTCTCGACAAATAGACCGGGTGTTTGGATTTGGTGCTAGATTACCCCGAGAAGATTTACCAAGGCAATATATTATACAGCATCTATCGTTTCCTGGGAGATCTTTCCGGCTCACCAAGCACAACTCATATGGCCAATTATATTGAATTCTCTGGCGTTTTTGTCTGCCAGCTCGTTGCCTGCCACACCCTTATGACGAGGGACCCATTCGAATTGTATAGTTAGATATCGCCTTTTGCGTTTTAGCCGAAGGATGCTGGAGTGAATTTGATCTAGGAGGTACTGCACTGGTTGTGGCTTATCATTCTGGAGTGCCTGAATTGGCGCTTGATTGTCCAGGGCGATAAGAACTGCAATGGGTCTCCAACAGTTGGAGTGAAAGAAGGATGCCAACTAACTCTCTTTAAACTCCATGTCGTGTCCTTTGCCTAGTTTACGGTGTAGTTTTTGGCCAGTTTCCAACACGACTGCTGCAGCTGCGACATTACCTTTGTTAGCCGGGTCCATCAGACGCTCCATCAAGCGCCCTATATCAATAGTTGTATTCACCGTTTGACCTCGCTAGAAGGCTTGTGCCACACCTTTCCGTGTCCAGTAATCTTGGCAATGATAGAAGTCATGGGTTCGGCACGTTACACACGAGGCCTATCAACTTTTCCTCGCAGATCCACTTCAATTCACCATGGCTGGGGACTCTGGACAACTAGACAAACTATCTCCCCAAAACGGCTCTCAGAATGAGTGAGTACCTCTTGGTGGAAGAACCTTTTTAATGACTGTATCAGGACGGAAAGTACTCTCAAAGAGATTTTGAATACCATCCACGGTTCAGAGTTCTTTCCAAAGATTGGAAAGGACGCATCCTCTAGTTTCTGGTCCACATATGAACGCGTGGCCAAACAGCACGACGACGAGTTTCTTGAAAGGTACAATAACGATCTCGATGTGCTCCTGATATTCGTAAGTTCTACTCCCTTGTCCTTTCCTGTCGGCCCTCGACTGAAGTTTTCCTTGCACGCTGCAGGCTGGTCTTTTCTCAGCGGTCATCTCTGCCTTCATCGTGAGCATAAAGCCAAGTCTGAGTCCTCTTCCAAGTGACACGACGAACGCTCTCCTCAAAATATTGATCAACAAGGTCGCTAACGGCACGTTCTCGGATCAGGACGCTTCCCTCCCCATCTGGACAGGGCCTACCTCTAACGTCATATGGGTACAGAGCCTTGCGTACGCTAGCCTGTCTACTAGCCTTCTTTCAGCTTTCGGCGCAGTGTTAGGAAAACAGTGGCTCGGGCATTTCAAAACATCACGCTTTGGACGAGGCACTCTGGAGGAGCGCTGCAGGCAGAGGCAGCACAAGCTGAAGGGACTTAATGATTGGCATTGTCCCTTCATAATTTCCCTCCTCCCCATTCTCTTGCAATTATCCCTATTGTTCTTTGGGATCTCACTCTCTGGAAACATCTGGACACTTGAGCGTACTGTCGCCAAGGTTATAATAGGAACCACAGGATCTGGATTGTATCTTTATATCTTTACTGTAGTCCTATCCATCAGATCGCCCAACTGCCCATTCCAAACGCCTGTCTCGAACTCAATTCATATTCTCCGCCAATCTTTGGTGCGGGAGTGGGCAATATTTAAAGATGACCAGAGGCAAAGTGGTTCCATACCCGTTTCGACCATCAACACCCCCATTCGCCGTTTCTTCCATCTTGCAGCGAGGCTAGGGAAAGCCAAGAGGTTTCTGGCCCTTGTAACATCTCCCTTGCTACAAATGGCCCCATACCACCAAATAGCCCAGCGTTTCCCCCATCTTGCAACGCCTCTAACGAAACTCTTCTCCTTAGTTTTCAAGAGCCTGATGGCCTTTCTAACTCCTCTCTTGCCACGAACGGCCCCACATAACCGAGATGACTCTTGGAATTTGGTTGAGTTGACATCCAATGATGATCTCGACCTGAACCTATTACCTCCAAACCCAATTCCTGCACATGCAGTCAAGTGGCTTCTCAAGACATCCACAGAAAATGAAGTCATTACCTGTGCTGCAAGGATGATATCGGAAGTTGAATGGCCAGATGAATACTACATGGCAGGCATAGTCGATCGACTAAAACACCATTTCACGGCATGTTTCTATGGCAACAAACACCTTCTCGACGGCGCAGAAGACAAGGCTGAAGCATGCATGGACGCAATAGTTCATTGCCACGTTGAAGGGCAAATTTCCAGCTCAGTCAAATTCTTGGCCCGCCAAACTCTAGGCAAAGCCGTCATCTTTGATTTCCAAACTCGTGGTTCGATCTTCTACAGTCCCTCTGACCATACCTTTGTCTTGGCTAAATGTGCTCTTAGCACACACGTCGTCGATGCACAGGACATCACTTCCCTCCCATCTGCCTCCCGCATGTTGGTCGCCCATAGACTTTGTTCTTCTATGCTCCACTCATCATCAGTTGATATTTCTTCCAATGCACCCAAACGCGATAGACTCCAACGCCGGGACAGATTCATTGTTAAGTTCATCGAAATCTGCCTTGCGGATCCGGACTCCCCTCGTCGTCTAGTCGCCGACTGCTTATTACTGGCATGCATGATGATGGGCTTCCGAGTTAATCGCAACCAATTGGCGAGGCTTGATAAGAGGTGAGATCTATTTCCTAAATACAGGAATCACTGTCTCACTCCCTTATAGTGCCGCCATTCCTATATTGGAAACACGCTTGCTGCAACGGATGTTCAGCTATCTTCAATTCATTGGACCCTATGGACCGAACCAACGAGCATTGGATCTCCTGCATCCTTGTTCGTTGTATACCCAGCACCCCCAGGCCGACCACCACATCGAGGATGACAAATTTTTCGAAAAGTATTATCAAGTTTTTAAGAGCCTCCTTGAGCGCAAGCAATTGGATGGAGTTGTTGCTCCTAAACACGTCGGAGCCGCCCTGCATATATTTTTATTTTGTGCTAGAGGCCAGGATATCACGATTTTGAGTCATCTGTCGAAAGACTGGATTGGGTGTTTCGATCTAGTGCTGGATTACCTTGAGGATATTTACCAAGGCATGGATTATACTGCGATAATGAACACCTATCTCATCCTGGGGTATCTGTCCGGCTCACCAACCACAACTCATATGGACAAGTATATCATGGCATTGATACATACCATAGGATCAGAGATACCTTTCCATATCCGCTTACAAGCAATATATGCCGCTTGGACGACGCGGAAAGAGCTTATTCCAATTTTCCAAAATGACAATGCGCGTCATCTTGCATTTTCTGAAGCACTTCTTTCGGCGGTTCGATTTGATGAGGAACACCGTTCATCCCTCCCAGGCAGACGTTCCCTACCCATAGATCGGCATGTCTGGTACCTCATGTTTTTCAACACATTCTCCGATCAGCATCTCGCATCTGGTCAGGTATATCAGACTTGGCCATTTATCCTCGAGGCCTTGAGCATCATATTCCGACATCAAATCTTCATCAAATCCCCCCTTGATAGTTATGGGGTGTTTGTTAATGATGGTTACCTAAACGCGTTTTCGTATCTTGCTCGTCAGGAAGAGAAATGGCCACAGAGCTCGGATGCATCAGCCTTGATGCGAGTGGTTGTGGAAGTATACAATATACTCCGCACAGGGCCAGAGCCAAATCTTATACCAAAGTTGCATGATTTATACAAACAAATAGAGAGGCAACTACTATCCTAGCATGCGAACACTGCTGATACAATATTTCTAACTGCGACCATTACTTGTGTAGTGTGATGTCGACGCAATAGAACCTACATTTCTGTGACTCGGTTTGAAATTCAGAGTTGACAGCGAAGCAAGAAATGGTCTATGAACCCAATCAGTTTGTGAAGTGTTGCATATTATCCAGTTATATCAAATTACCGCGTAATCACTTGACCGTGAAGATTTGCATATAGGAGGTCAACCGCGGACATTAGCTAGAGCTCTCTATACCACGTTCCTGATTCCTAAAACAAGTAATGCAACTTTTTTAGCGTGGTTTTTACTCCAAAGGAAAGGCCTTCAAAATTTCATGGAAAACACCACTTCTTCACTAGGTCGGTATCAATTCAATAGCGAGTCAAGCGAGATACATATATTACATCGCGCGTTTTCTGCAAAGAGCGTCAGAAACGGTGCGTCCCGCCATCAAAACTCACCCTCCGCACTCCGCACACCCGACGGCCTCCAATCATAATTCCACTCCTCCGTCGGAATCCTAGGCCCCGCAGCCTCCCCTCCGCAGATCCTTCAAATCGCCACCGCCACCTCCGTCTGCCCCTTCGGATCTTCCTGCGCTCCGCGTCGCCTCGAACTTGCGGGCGAGCTCCAGCTGGCGGCGCTTGCGCTGATGTACAGCTTGAACACGCGCTCGATTGTTTCGTGCGCTTGGATGGACGGCCTTTCGGAGGACGCGTAGTGCGTGGGGGCGCCATGCCCTCGTGGGCGTGGGTTTGTTGCCGACATTGGGCGGTAGAGAGCGCGTCTGACTGTTTCATTTATGGGATTACATGTTGGATATAATTGATTTATCTTAACAAATTATTCTATAGCGAGAGTATAATATGAGGGCTATTTTACTATTGTGAAGCCCAGGCCCAGGCCGAGCCAAGCCAAGCCCTCAATGAGGACTCAGGGCTCAGCCTAGGATTTTTCTACGCCTGAGCCCTCTAAAGCCGAGCCCAAGCCCACCAACCTAAAAACGGAGACCAAACCGGATGCCAACGACTGGAAAGGACGTGTTGAATTACTCATAGCAAATATTACATGCGCGTAATGGCTATTGTTCTAGCCTCGCTTCTGATGTTCTGGCGCTGGCATCGCCTCGGCCGGCGGGGCGTTGTCAGCACACATACCAAGTCTCTGGTTTCAACCCATTATTCCTCCCACCAACACCTGAGGGAGCTGCCAAGTAGTATTATGGTAGAAACCTCTCATCCCAATCCTCAGTCCACCTCTTCGTCCGGAGGCCTAACCCTTAACTGGGAACATGTCGACATCAGTGAGCTTGTTTATTGAGCATAAGCCAGAGTTCGCAGAGCTGAACACGCGTTCCCTTGCAGAGGCAAATGGAGACGTGAATATACCGATCATCGTCAGTACGTGTGGTGCGATCCCTTTCAGCCTTCACCACCATCCTTAAATCCGTTTAGACCCTCCGCATGATCCTTTGGCGCTGCTCAAACCTGCAGAGCGCGCCTCTTATGACACCCGCTATGGTGCTGAAGGCGACGAACCCCATGGGTGCATGGAGGACACCCGTGTGCAGATCTTGGAGGCTATCGAGGCTTGGGCACACGACGCTTCCGCTCCACCCGTCTTCTGGCTCAATGGGTTCCTAGGAACAGGCAAAACCGCCATCGCTCACACCCTGTGCCAGCGTCTGGACGAGCAGGAGAAGCTTGCAGCGAGCTTCTTCTGCTCTCGCTCAGCGTTGAGGGACGCATCTCGCATAATCCCTACGATCGCCCACATGCTTGCTCTATTTGACTCTAAGATTAGATCAGCGATATGCGAGGTTCTCGCTAGCAAACCCGATGTGGCCAATCTCAACTCTGCACATGACCAGTTCAGCTCCCTGATCATCAATCCCATGAAGCGCGCCTTTGAAAGCAAAAGGGAAAGTGATAAAATTGTCGTGATCGACGGTATCGATGAATGCTCCGAGCAATGGATCATCATATCGTTGATCAGAACCATCCTTAATGTTGATGCGGACATCCCCCTCAAGTTCTTTATCACAAGTCGACCGGAAGACTGGATCATGGCTGCTTTTCGTGGTGATGTTGCACGCCGACCCAAAGACATCTCCCTTCACGAGGTGGCCAAAAGTGATGTACAACGAGATATCCAGACTTATCTTATATCATCACTGTCTGACATCGCAAAATCTCGCGGATATTCTCGGGTTGGCTTTCCTTGGCCAACTGAACTCGAGATCAAGAGACTTCTTGAACAGTCAGACGAGTTGTTCATATTTGCTGCGACTGTCGTGCGATATATTGGCCAGAGGGGCGCGAAAGCCAGGCTGCGGCTAACCCAGCTGACACGCTCGGCGCTGCCTCTCCCGTCCCTCGATAGTTTCTACAATTTGATTATGAAACAGGCGTTCCACGATCTTCTCATTCAGGAGAAGTCCGCGAGACATGAAGTACTTGCCGCTGTGGTCCTTCTCCAAAATCCACTCTCCATGAATGCCATTGCTTCCTTGTTGGATAACGAGGAGGTTAGACATGATCTATCTCCATTTAGTTCGGTTATTCATCTTCCGTCTACTGACAATGATCACGTCAACATTTTTCACGCTTCGTTTCGTGAGTTTATCGTGGATCCCGAGCGCTGCGAAACACACAGCGTAGACTGCAATGGAGGTCACCAAATGCTTGCCATTAAGTGCCTGAGGCTCTTGAACAACTCTCTTCGACATAACATCTGTGATCTGCCTGAAGATGGAATAGAAACACTTCCCCATGATATCAAAGATCTAGGCATGATTTCAATCGCCCTCCGATACTCGTGCATGCATTGGGCATTTCATCTTCTAGAAGCATCGTCTCCTGGAGAGCCATCAGCAATACTCGACTGTCTTTCTGAATTTGTCAATAAGCAACTATTGCACTGGTTTGAGTGCCTCAGTGCAATTGGTGAGCTGGAATCAGGCGTCAGGTCTCTTCGTATTGCCAAAGAAGCTATATTGGTGAGTGCACCATGTGAAGAAGAGTACTGGCTCACCATTTTGACAGAAATACCCAATGACATACAATAACTATGTGCTGCTGTTTACTGATGCTCGTCAATGCCTGCAGATTGGATCTGAGGCCATCAGTCGTCACTGCCTCAACACGTATCGCTCAGCCTTTTTCTGGATTCCTAAACGGTCCCTAGTACGGCAGACATATGCGACATCCTTCTGTAACGTACCTGGAGCTAGAGTCCTAGTGGGCCTTGAGGATGAATGGAAGCTGTCATCAGAGCATGTTATGCGACACCGTACGAAAGTATACTCTGTTGCGTTCTCTAGCGACGGTAGCCTAGTTGCGACTGGGTCAGAGGACGGGTCGGTTCGTATTTGGAATACGGCTACTGGCGAGATGGAGCGCATGCTGGAAGGGCATCTGGATGCGGTGTTGTCCGTTGCGTTCTTACCTCTTGGTCATGGGCACGTTGTATCTGGTTCGCGAGACAAATCAATACGGATCTGGGACCTATATACGGGAGAGACGATAGCCATGCATAAGACTCATTCGCAAGTGTTTCTGTCTGTGGCTTTCTCGCCAGACGGGACACGTCTTGTGACTGGCTCGTGGAAGTCCATCCAAATATGGAGTGTGAGTTCCAATACAATGCTGGAGGGACATTCAGATAGGGTGTGGTCTGTGGCTTTCTCGCGTGATGGTACTCGTGTCGTGTCTGGGTCGCAAGATACGACAGTGCGTATCTGGGATGCAACGAGGGGAGAAATTGAGCACGTACTGAAGGGGCATTCAGGTTGCGTGATGTCCGCCGTTTTCTCGCCTGATGGGTCACGTGTGGTGTCCGGCTCATTTGACGGCTCAATCCGTATCTGGAATGCTACTAGCGGAGAGCCAGAACGTAGACTAGGTCATTCGAGTGGGGTAACATCAGTCTCCTTCTCGCCTGATGGGACACGAATTGTGATTGGCTTGATTAACTCCTGCATCCGGATCTTGCATACGAGGACGGAAGAGATTGAGCATGTGCTGAAAGGACATGCGGGTGCCGTGTGGTCTGTTGCATTCTCGCCTGACGGGACACGCATTGTCTCTGGCGCTTTGGATAGCTCGGTCCGGATTTGGGATCTGACTACCAGAGAATTGGAGACTGAATCAAGTTCACTATCAAGTAACGGGAGATCCATGATGTCAAGCTTAGCTCATGTTTGGAATATGATTCAGGGGAAGAGAAAGGTGGAGCTGACAGGACATTCAGCTTGGGTGTGGTCAGTCGCATTCTCGCCTGATGCAACACTTGTTGTGTCTGGGTCACAGGACTGCTCGGTTCTGATATGGAATACCAACACGGGGAAGATAGAGCATGTGCTGGAGGGCCATTCAGATTGGGTGATTGGTGTGTCCTTCTCACCTGATGGGAAAAAAATCGCGTCCTGCTCGGCTGACAAGTCAGTGGGGATATGGGATGTGGCTACGGGAAAGTTAAATTGGAAAATGAAGGGTCATTTAGATGAGGTGTTTTGCGTTGCATTTTCACGTGATGGTAAACGTGTAGTTTCTGGTTCGGCCGACAAGTCCGTCCGGATTTGGAATGCCACGACAGGGAAGATCGAGAATAAACTCGAAGGACATTCGGGAAACGTGTCGAGTGTGTTTGCCGATGGTGCACATGTTGTGTCCGGTTCGCGCGACAATTCGGTCCGGATATGGAGTGCTACTACGGGGATGATAGAGCATATATTTGAAGGACATTTGGGCAGGGTGACATCTGTTGCCATCTCGCCGGATGGAACGCGAGTCGTCTCTGGCTCGGAAGACAGTACAATTCGTATCTGGAACCTCATCACCGGTGAATCGACTACATTTTCAAGATTCGATTCCATCGCATTGCCGGACGGAAGCCGAGTCACGCATATCGTCCCAGGCAAATTTCAGCTCGTGGCTTCCGGAGAGCATCAGGTGTCTGTATCTTGGGATAAGGACTGGATTCTTACCAAACCTCCACTTGAGCATTGTTATTTTCCGCCAGACCTTCGTGGCTTCTGGACACATGCATTCTCTACCTCCAAGGCATGCTTTGGATATATTTCAGGCCTTGTTGTTATTATAGATCTGAACACTGCAGTCTCCTCTCAACTTAGCTTCTAAACATTTACAATACTGAAATGGCAATAAAATTTAGATTCCTCGGTAATTTCTCTGTCAAGCATTGGAAATTAAATATAGTTTGTAATGTAAACATTTAACAATTTACCTATATCAAGACACAGAAGGTCTTGTTGCTTGTGATTGTTTGAAATAAGAGTCCTAGAAGTAGTTTTTAAGTCAATTCCCCTGCTAGCAGAGTTGTAGGGCTCAGTTGTCAAAATTTCTTCATTTTCTCAATAGTTTATCATGGTTTGGTTCAAAGTACTTATTTTTACTACTTTGTACATTGTAATATAAGGATTAAAAAACCATAGGAGTCAATAAATCATGTGAAAATGGCATATACAGGAGGGATTGAGACAAGATGACAAATACATGAGACATATTGTATACAATGGATTAAAGAGCAAATGGTTGATGGAAATAATAGAGTACATACATAAGAACCTTGGGCTCAATAAGCAAACATATTTGATACAGAGAAAGGTAAGCCAGACCTCTTCTTGTCTCAATATGGATGCTTGATGACTTGGGTGCTTTGCTTCATCCTAAAATGGAATAAATCACTTGTGAGGGTGTGGGATGGTTGTGGTCTTGATGGGTATTATATACAGGATAATTTGGAGTGGTTCTGTGAAAGAATTGAGGCAATATAGTTGAATAGTAATGAGTAATTTCCCTTTCAATTATTGTAATAGGTGTTTAATCTGATTCCATGAGCACTTCATATCTTCCTAATATGGAATGCATTGCTGTATGGATTACATAAGCCAAGTTTCTCAGTTTATGTAACAAGTACTCAATCCGATTCCATGGGGACTTTAGCTATTCCAAATTGGGATAGGATAGATACAATGCTCAAAAGAGGGTCAGAATAAATGGATAAAAATGATAGAAAAATATAGAAGACAGTTGAACAATCTTGTACATGTGTTACATCATGGATATTAGACCACCTCTCAACTCAGCTTGGCTCAACTTGACTCAATTTGGTAAGAAATAGCTCAGAAGGTGCATATATACACATGTATGTAGCTTAATAAACTTGACTTGGCTTGGAAATAGTTTTGAAAAATAGTTTTAATCCTCACACATAACATATGTTTGTATAAAACTTGTAAGTGTCATGAAAATCCTAAAAATGATGTTTGCTTATGCCAACAGTGATTACAGTTGGATATATGTTCAGATCTCACCTGAGATCCCCTTTTTTACCTATGTCATCACACTTATTCATTGATGTTTTCTTCCATAGTAACTCTGTTAAACCTCACACTAGCTAATTTCTAATTTCTGTGACATCCTGCAACACTAGCACTCTATGACATCTTACAATAGTTCCCTTGTTTTATTTCCCTTTTTTGATTACTTGACTCAGATTTTCCTTGTTCTTACTTCAGAACAATTTGAAATATTGGTTAGTATATAAAGCATTTACTTTAGCTAGCATATGTGCAGTCAGAAAATTAACTTGGAACCTTTCTCTTAGAAATAAGGATTGTGAGGCTGTAAGGGCAACCTACTCAGGTACTGATCCCAGCATCTGCTGGGAGGTTTAACAGTGGGACACCACCCAGCCCTGCCTCCTCCCAGGGCCTGACCCAGGGACTCTTAGCTTGGCAGGAACCAATCAAACAGTCACCCAGAGCATTGGCTTATGTAACCAAGGTTCAGCACCTACCTCACTTATGTGATGGGCATTAGACAGGTGCTAACGGGCCAGTTCATGCATATATGCAGGTGAGACATGCACCTGCATATGCGCTTACTCCTCAGTGTGAACGACCACTGAGGAGGTGAGCCAGCTACTGTACTAATAGAATTTGCGATGATTTTTCTTGTTGTTTCTTTCTCCATAGTGTAAAGCTTAGATCTCCCACTAGTTTCTCAGACAACTACTGTGAAAAAAGCTGCTATATCCCCCTCAAGGGTTTCACCCTTGCTAGGTGAGACCCCCTTTCTGCTCTACATAAGGTAGTAACTAAGCTTATGATTTCCCTGTTGCTAGCACTGTGTAATAATCCATAGGTGCAACAGGGGTTACCCTTACATTGTTAGCAACTTTGGTCATATGTGTTATAAATAGAAGGACATTTCATTTTTTATTCAATTAGATACCAAAAACCAAAGAAAGAACAAAAACAAAAGACATAGATAGAAATTAGTTAGTATATGCATGCAAGATAAAAGAGATAAAAGAGATAAAAGCTTACGAAAAGGACCAAGAGGTTACTGTCATTTTTCACTCTTCTGTAATTATTTTACTTGTATTCTGTTTATGGGAATTTGCCCCCAAGGTGACAGGCACCTGGGTGGCTACAGAGTCAGGAGAGTGGAATGGAGAATGGAGATAGGGAGAGCTACCAGAGCTATGGAGACAGGAGAGAAGATGTAAAAGCATTGGAAATGCAAATTAGTGGAAATGGATAAGGTTCAGAGTGAGATGAAATATAGATCACCACCAATGGTCCATTATATACATACACACATTGCAACCCCCCACCTAAAAGTACAACTCTTAATATCAATATGAACCAAAGTTGATATAAAATTCATCAAGAAACATGTAATAGTTTTCAAACCATTTGGATTCATTGGCAGGGTTGTCAGCCAAGTAAGGTTCAAAGTAATTCAGTGCTATTCCATTTAGAGATTAAAGGACATAGATAACCTTGGAGCTATTGCTTTGAAAACTTTGTCTTTGGATATAAAATTCAGTATGCAGAGGAGCAGATAACCTCTGAGCTTCCTTGGTTCAGAGCTATTGAGAGGTTTGGGTTCCTGAACCCTTGCCTTCAGGGCTTCATCTTGGTCTGTTTTTCCCAATTTGAAAAGATTACTGATTGTGTGAGCTAGAACCATTCTGGAATCAGCTATTTCTGCTTCAGATCCATTTCCTGGATTGTTGTCAGGATAAGGGTTATGATTTGAGCCCTTTTTCCCTTCACCATCACTGTTAGCTGGGATTGGTGGTTTGACTATGGGATCCTCTTTGGGGGCTTCCTCTATGTGAGACTTCAGGAGGGGTGATTTGGCTTGGTGGTGATTCTTTGGTGGCAAAATATAATGGAATCTAGAAGATGGATTTATGGTGGGGGGAGTGCAATGGGATCATATTTGGATGACAGATGGGGTTAGTCAGCTCTCCTGAGCATGAGCTGTGGATCAGGTTGTGGGGGTCACAAACAGCTGAGTATGTGAGGTTCTGATATACTGTTAAGACTTGACAAATGTGCATACATATATTTCTATCCACTGAAGTTTGGTTTGGGAACTGATACTGAGGGCTATGAACCAAGTAGACCAAGGTTTGTATCAGATGTGACTTGGCTTCAACATATGTGTTGTGCGTACCCAGTGTTCTGTGACTGTATTTCAGGGGGATGCTTTGGTCACAAAAATTTAGGGACCAAGTGAGGTTTTATCAATTGATATTAGCACTGATATAAGTACATGAAATTGACTCACCTAAATACTAAATACTGTTATACAGAAGGAGATTTTTTATCTATCATAATTAAAAGAAACTAAAAAAAGAACAAATAAAAGAAAAAGAGAAAGAATACTAGTATATACATGTACAAGTACGCGTAGTTCTTGGTTCCGACCTGATTAGCGCCCGAGCGGCTACGGGATCGGATGAGCGGATTAAGGGTATGGAGGATCACCAAGGGAATAGGAACGAAGGGAAAATT
>QFEC01003380.1:4983-16814 GCA_003316585.1 Gomphus bonarii | reverse complement strand
TAAAGATGAAGCTTTTGAGCTTCTTCGGGTCGGCTCCGTCGAACAGGTCCGGATCCCGAGTTCGGGCGGTCTGACCATCTTGGCGTTGTTGCCGTGCGGTCCTACCCAGCTCCAAGATTGCATCGAGGAGGTCCCAATTATTTGCAGGTTGTGGGGCGCCTCTAGGAGGAGAAGCAGCCCTCAGAGGAGGAGTAAATTGTGGAATAGGGGGGTCGTTGGGCTCGGTGGCCTCAGGGGGTCTGGCCGAGTCATGATCACTCCTATCCGGGTTATTTTCGTATTCGCCTTCGCCTTGTTGCTCATACAGTTCATCGTCGATAACCTCTTCTATTTGAGCAGATCGAGAGAGGGAGCTGAGAGAATGGAGTAACTGGGGTGAAGCGTTATGACCGAAGCGAAGAGGCGGGGTAGAGGACATTCCTCGTGCTCTTCGCTGTAAGACAGTAGGGGTGAGCCAACTGTGTTCAGCTCGTGCTATAGCTCTAGTACGTGGGGGCATGACTGTGAGAGTAGTATAGTACGGATAGATGGGTGATTCAGATAATACTGTTAAGTGCATGCACAACACGCCCTTGGTTCGGGTGGTTCGGCTCGGTCCAATGAGCTGAAGACTGACGTGGCATTGGCTTCAACGTTCTTGCGTTGCACCTATCTATCTGCCAAGCCACTATATTTCAGACGAGGCTCGGTTAGGGACCGAGGGTGCCAAATCGAGCGGTGGATGAAAGGGCTTAAGAACTAGAGGACGTATGTCTAACTAAGTTGATTATCTGAATGGAGAATACATACAGATAATAGGTAACTTATATAGGAAAAGAGAGACGATTAAGATATGCAACAGAGTTGCATTAGAGATGGAAACTAGAATGAAGATATGTGGAATGAAAGTACTAGAAAGAATGAAGGCGGGAATACATGCCCATACATGTACCGAAGTGAATGAATGAAAAGGATAAGATGGGGTGAAGTAGAACATAACCGAGCCGAGCCGAACGTGATCCTAAGACTTGTAAGTAATGGACCTCGGTTGTTGCGGCCGAGTGAGCCGAGGCTCGGTAGATCGTACTTTGACACTGCCTCAACCTCTGGCAAACCCCCTTCAAGTTTGGCCTCACCCTCACTCACTCACTTGATATCAGTCTCACCTGAGGTTCTGAGAACCTCACTCATTCAATCAATATCAGTCTCACCCAAGGTTACTTCAAACTCAAATTTCAGCCTGAGGTTGACTACCATGGCCTCATGGGCTCAGCCAAAAGGGAGGGATACTGTTAGGATCTCGCTTCATGAGATCCCTGTTGCTTAGTCAATCATGATTAAGTGTTCTCTTTCTTATTTCGGAAACCCCACTCAGTCCCCATTGATTTCTCATCCTAGTTCTAGACCTCGCTTCAGTTCATTTGCTTCACAATTCTGCTCATGATATGTTTTCCTATTCAAGTAATTTCCATTGCCTCATGCAACAATCTTTGTAACAACTTCACTCAAACCTTATTCTTACTCATCCATGTTTCACCTCACCTTTGTTTTAATTCCCATTCTGGAAACCCCCTTGTTCTTTTGATTTGAAATCTTCTGACTAATTTGAAATACTAATCTTGTATATAATGTGTGTGTGAATTAGTAGTTCTGTAGTCAGAAAATTCACTAATATTACCCCGAGCTTCAGTTAGACCTCACCCTCAGAAATTAGGGAATCTATGAGATCTGGATGGTGCAGCACATAAGCTGAAGCCAAGCCCTACTCCAAACCTCACCCAAAGTTACAACCTTGCTCGAGTAATAAGCAAGAACCTTGGCTCGATCTGTTCTTAACAACTAGAGGATATTGGAGTGGATATATTATCCTTGTGGGTTTCCTACAGTCTACAACCAATTTGTCATCATGCTAAATACTGCTCATTTGCATGATATTATACTTGAGAATATTATCACATGGCTTGTGAAAAAAGAATAATGATGGGATATATCAGTTGTTAAAAGAGAAGAAAAACATCAACTCAGAGAATCTACACTTATTGCTATGAAGGATAAAATGATTTCCCTGAGATTATCCCTTTTTGTTGTATAAAGGAAGAATACTTTTTCTCTTAGTGTCTAGAGAGGAAAGGTGAGACAATGGAGAGTACTGCTGTTACACTCAGTTCTGATGAGTTATTTGCATGGTAACTTATATAGTGCTTCACTTGAGAAGGTGTGTTTGTCAGAGGACAACCTTCAATCTCTTATGCCCCCTTTTCCTTTTCTTTTCACTATGCTATACTTCTTATATTATTCTCATATTTTCTAAGTCCCACACTCCCTGCCTATGTTTACTCCCAATAGTGTGGCTTGCTTATGTCATGGCCAGTAGTTACTATATACAGTAAGCAACAAAACCATTTGGATGTTTGGAAGTTTTGGATTGTGTATTTAGTATAAAGTTCAATTAAATTTTCAAAATAATAGAAATATTATAACATATGCTTTAGTATCTTGGCTATCCTGTAGACCAAGAATCCAGCAAATAGATGTGGAACTTCCTGAGATACGAATATTTTATATCCAAGGTCTTATTCAAACAGTTTGGTTGCTAATAAGTCCAATGCAGATAATTGTATATCATTAGGATTTAGTATGGCCTCCTTTGGCTTTTAGCACAGCCTCAATCCTTCTAGGCATACTCTCAATCAAGTTCTGACACACTTCAATAGGTATATTATCCCATTCAGCCTCCACTCTCTCCCACAACTCCAACATCCCACCTGGTGATGTTTTACACTCTCCCAACCTCCTTTTGATATGTTCCCAGAGATGTTCAATTGGATTAAGGTCTGAAGACTGCAGGCCATTGTAGAAGAGTGAATCCATGATTTTTGAACCATCCATGGGCCTTTTTGCAGGTATGTTTAGGGTCATTATCTTGCTGAGTGATGATATCCTGAGGAGTTTTGCTATAATGAGCAAGGGTTTCTTTAAATTCATCATCCAAAATGAAAATGACCCCATCCATCCTACTATCCATCTTACATGCATACCCAGGCCCATCCCAAAGCATGCAGCTCCACACCATCACAGATCCACCTCCAAACTTTACTATACCTTCTACCAGTCTATCACTCAGCCCCTCCCCTGCTCTTTTCCAAGCCCATTTCCTGCCATCTGATCCAAGGCAATTTATCTTAGTCTCATCTGACCATATTACCCTCTTCCAGTCATCCAGAGTCCAATCTTTATACCTGATTGCAGAGTCCATTCTCTCTCCTATGTTTCTGTGACAGATGAGGCCTTTTCTTCTTCACCACTGCCTTCATCACAGTTCTCCTGAAGTGTCTGCACACTGTCTGTGAAGTGACAGGTTTGTTGGTGATAGTTTGGAGTGCTTTGGTACTGCTGTTTCAGCCTTCCCAGAGGTAATAAGCTTGATTGCATGGTAGATATTAACTGGGGAGAGTTTGACAGGATGATCACCAGAAGATTTGGGGAAGTCAGGGGAATGTTTAGAACAAATTTTTGAGATGGTACCAATGCTGACATCAGTAGAGGATGATATCTGACGAGTAGTTTGGCCAGAATTAAGTCTAGAGATATATCTGTTAAGTTCATCAATAGAGAGAGATCTCATGGAATAATGTGGTTGAATTTCTGGAGTTGTTGATGCTTATTTGTACCATTTGAACTTTTTATATATGTCACATGATTTCTAGTTATGTGACATGAGCCAATATCTCATTAAAAGCCTCCAATTTTGGCTTTTTTCACTTATTAACTGTCAGCAACAAAACCATTCAAATGAGACCTGAGATATGAAATATTCACATATCAGAGGATTCTACATATATTTGCTAGATTCTTGGTCTACAAGATAGTTAGGATCCTAGAGCATATGTCAGAATATTTTGATGATTTTAAAAATTAAATTAAATTTCCTATCAGATACACAATCCAAAACTTCCAAATATGCAAATGGTTTTGTTGCTTACTGTAGTTAGTTGCTCAGGTAAAGGTCACCCTTACAGTATTAGAATACTGTGAACTTGCATGATATATCACACGACACTCTTTTATTACATAACTCATTATGTAATAGTTGGATTTTCTTGGTCAAATTATAACAAACTCTCAGCCAGACTCAAGGATAATTTAATATATAATACATGTGAAATATGCAGAGAATGGTATAAGACCTTAGCTTATACTAATCCTACTTACTTCCATTGAATACTTTGTGACATAAATGGCTATTCCACCTCAGACTGGGTCTGTCCCATCTTCACTTGCAAATGCTTCAAGATAGACAATCATCTGTCATAGAACCTTGTGCTATACTTTCCAATTGTAGAGGCCTGGACACATACAACTGTGCTTCCCAGGATCACCTTATTACTGTCAAATCTCCTCAATCATAGGATAGATGACAGCAAGATATAAAGCTAAGTAAATGTTAAGCTTTAACCCTATAGGTATGCCTTCTAATGAACCCAAACACAACCTTATTATGGGATCACAAGAGAATGCTGATGGCACCCTATTATCAGATAGACCACCCATACCAGTAGCAATACCCCAATTATCTTCTCTGGCTTGATGGACAAGGATCTGTCCATACTGGGCTGACCCTAATGTGGACCAAAACCTTATTAATAATGATAAGACTGAGAATATGGCAACTAAATCTCAACAAATTGAACAAGGCCTAATATGATCTGATAAACTTGCCTTTTCACAACAACTGGAGTCTAACCTTACTACAAGAGTCCTATATTGACAAACTTAGAAATACTAATGCAAATAACCACTTGTAAGTAGTATATTCTTATATTCTTCCTCTTACCTATGTTATGATCACTTTGGGTGAGGTCTTGTATAAGCTTGGTGAGGTTATGACTTCAGTGAGGTTCAGAATAGGGCTTGGCTTCAGCTTATGTGCTGCACTGTCTAGATCTTATTGTATCCATAATTTCAAAGGAGCAAGGTTTGATAAAAGCTTGGGGAAGATTTTAGTCAATTTTCTGACTACTGAGCTACTGATTTACATACATATTATATACTAGATTGGTATTTCAAATAATCAGAGTGATTTCAAATCAAAGAACAAAGAGACTCCCAGAATGGGAATTAAAATACAGGTGAAGTGAAACATGGGTGAGTCAGAACAAAGTTAAGCAAGGTATATTACAAACATTGTTGTGAGGTTCAATGGAAATTACTAAATGAGGAAAAGTATCATGAGCAGAGAAGTTAACCAAATAAAAGAAATGATGTGAGTGAGGTCTAGCCTCTGGGCCTGAGTAAAACAAATAGGCTAAGTGGGATTACTCAATAAGGCGAAAAGTTTACTTAATCAGGATGACTAATCAAGCAGGGATCTCACTGGTGAGATCTAACAACCTAGCTAATAACTCCATGGTTCAATCTTTAATTCTTGTTAACTCAAACCTTAACATGAACAAATGGTCCCAAATATCTATTGAAGGTACAAATGATATAACCATAATACAGATCAGACACATGCCAGGCAAGATAAATATCTTTAACATCTAAACACATCTACAACTTAGCTGATACAATGTGGTCATATATGGCATCTAAGACCATATCAAGTTCATTCTGGGGGACTACATATCCTTTGCAAATGCATACATCTCCCTTTCTGAGCATTCTCAAAATGCCATAGACCTTGTGTTTTGTCCCCTCTATGAAGAGGTGTGGATTATACATCTGCACCTCAGAAATAGTTATGCATCAAGACTTGGACATGCTATAACTGTGGCAAATGAGGTCATATTTCCCCAGCATACCAAGAACCTCACAAGGAGCACATCTGTACCAATCTCACTGGAACAGTACTTGCAGACATGATTTCTGAATCAGTAACAGCTTCTCTGAATGCTTGTGAGGCACCACAGAAGGCACTGGTGTAGTGGTAATCCTCAGAGATCAAGCTGAGGGGTAACCATTGTTGTAAAGAGTGAAATGCTTCTATTAATAGCATCATTAGTTACCCACCTAGTTACATGTTACTGCGACATTACTCCTGAGCACTTTGGTATTTACCTATAAGTAGCTCCCTTGTACTGTAGTAAATACTCTATTGGTAGAAAAGCCCAGTCACTCCAGTGTTGAGTCCATTGTCTTAGTGGCCATTGAGCCAAGTTTCTTGTCACCTTTCTGTTATTGTCTCCAATGCCTGCATCCTATGTTTCAACAACCATCACACCAGTCATAACCCTATATCCTACTCTAGTACTTAATATGCAAGGTATGGGAGTGTAAATAAGAAGAAACAATCTGAACCTTGACCAAGTGGTAAGGAATAATGGGACTTGCAAAAATAGAAAATGATATGGTAAAAAAGAATGGTGTGAAAGCTCTGATCTTGTAGTCTTTGCCTGTGGTGGGTCTGATACTCCTTGAAGTTCTGAGGACAATTGTAAATATTCTTGTTCTCTTGTGGTATTTGATTTTATTGAATATCTCTGTTATTCTTGTCATGGCATATGATAGCATTGTGTGATGGTCACATATGTCATGGCTTTGTTTTTTCTTCATCTGATCCATTGTTATCTTGTCTGATGGTGATGATGACTCTGTGGCCCTGGTGGATTCTTGTGGATGCGAGCATTCCAATCAGTCAACATGTGTACTTGGGCTCTGGAAGTGCTGCAATTTTGCAGTGGGTCCTCTTGATAATAGTTTCTTAGCTGGAAGCAACTTTTTGTGTGTTGGTGGCAGTTTTATACATCTCATCTGATCTCATGAATGAGGTGGGTAGTTGGGAGTATAGTGATCCTGATGGTTTGCTGATTTGATCATGTATCTGTTTGATAGCAGGTTTTCTGCAACATGTGATGATTCATGTGTTTTTGATATGGATGCAATGATTGGCTCTCACTCATGTCTCATGGTCTTGATCTGCATCAACTTTTGTTCTGTCAGTGGTGGCATAGTCTCTGTTTTGATTTGCATGACCTCAGTGCCATATTGGGTGTAGTTGTGGTCTCATGTGGGAAATGGTTCATGATTTCCCTTCCTCTCTTCTCTGTTTCCTTATTGATTTCTTTCTTTTCATCTCCATCTCTTCTCTCTGAAATATCAACTCTGTGTCTGATGATTTCAGTGTCTCAGTTTCTAGTTCTCCATGTCTCATTTGTGTCTGCATAGCAATCAATGATTCTTTGGTTCCTGTGTCCTTGGTTACAGTTGGGGTCTCTGTCTGCATCACTTGTGTGGTGTCAGGTGCAGCTGTGATCTCATGTGGTGAATGGTTCATGGTCTATTTTCTTCTCTTCATTTTGTTATTGATTTCTCTTCTCTTCATCTCTGTCTCTGTCTCTGCTCTCTTTGGTATCAGTTCTGTGCTTGGCAACTTCAGCAAATTCATGGATCAGCTTGTATTGCAGACGGATGTTTGTTTTCAATTTCTGGTGTGTCCTCCTCTCAATTCTTGTAAGTCTTTTCAACCTTTTCCCTTGATTCTTTGCTGACTTTTCTCTTTGTTCTTTTTATATCTCTCTTCTCATTCTCTTCTTGGCCTTTCTCTCTGTTTTTTTGTCCTTCTCATTGTCCTTTTCTGGTCTCAATCTTGTATCTGGTGGTTTCCATATTTTCATTCTCCATGGTGTTTTGCATGGTGCCACTCTCTCCATCTGCTGTGTGTTGTCCCTTGTTAGACTCTCTTCCTCATCTCTCTTTCCTCTCCTGTCCTCTCTCAAATCTCTGCTCAGTTCTGATTCAGCTTCTGGTCTGAATTTGCTCTCTTGTTCAGTTTCATCCTTTGGTACTGGTTCTTTGATGTTGGTTCTGTTCAACTGCAATGTTTCTGTCATGTGCTGGGTCTTGGGTAAGGGAATAGCTTTAATTTCACCATATGTCCTTCCGTTGCTGTCCTGGTATGTAAGTCTGTTCTTTATCTCTTGTTCCTTCTCTGCTAACTGTCTCTTCTTTTTCTTTTCTGGTTCTTTGACTGCTATTGGTTCTGATCTCTTGTGTAGGTATGCAGTCTCAGGTACTGTGGAGTGCTTGTGCCATATGATCTGGTCCTGGTTCTCTGGGATCTCTGTAAGTCTTCCTCTGCTCTGCTCTTCTTCACCGATCATATTTTTTGTAGTCAATTGCTCTTTTTTCATGACAGTTGCCTCTCTTCTTCTTCTGCACATCTTCATCTCTTCTCCAGTTTTGGCTGTCTCCTTTTCTGGTTCTACTATCTCCTTTTGGCTTCCTGGGATCAGTATGATTGGACTATCAGTTTGTGTATGTGGACTCTCTTTTGGTGTGGGCCATGTTAGTGATGAAGGTAAGGTTTTGTCCCCATATTTCTCATCTTCTGCTGCTGTTCTCTTGGTAGTGTCCTTTTCTATCTCCCTTTTGGAGTTGGTTGTCTGGTAAGTCCTTTTTCTCTTTTTCTTCTTCCTGTTAGTGATTGTCTCCTTTTTGTTTGTTTGGTTTCTCTTTTTGTTCCTGTCTGGTTCTATATTTGGTGTCTCTTTCTCATGTCTTCCTTCCTTCTTTCTCTCCTCCAGGTCCTGGATGGCTGCATCTCTTATCTCTTCCCTCTTCCCTTCTTCTTTTACTTCTCCTATCCTCTCTGGTTCTGAACTCAGATTGGTCAAACTGGTGGGTCTTCTCATCTCTGTTTTGGCCTGTTCTTTGACTGATCTCAGTAAAGGTTTCTGGGTCTTGTGTTGGATTATTTCTGTCATTGTGATGATGTAGGAGATGAGGGCAGTAAATGCTAGGATTATCATAGTAAGTAATGCAGTGATCTCATAGATGATCTGGTGGCTGATGTTGATTTTGACAGTAAGTGATGCTCCTTGATATGGTGTCTTCTGTATGATAACTTCTTGGTCTCATAGGATCAGTATGGGTGATATGATGAGTTCTTCTGGGGATAAAGGTATGACTTCCTTTGTTTGTCTGTTGCTGTTACTGATATTGTCCTCTTGTTTTCTCTCTTCATCTCTTTCACTCTCCTTGGCTGCTTCTCCTTTCTCTTGTGGCATCTTTTCTCTCTTTTCTTTGGCTTCCTTTTCCTTTGGCTCCTCTTTATCTGTCTCTTCTTCTCTCTCTGGTTCCTTTTCCTCTTCATTGGTCTCATTCTCCCTTTCTTCTGCTGGGTCTTCTCTCTGTTCTTCTCTCTGTTTATCTGCTGTTCCTTCTCTTTCTTCTCTCTCTATCTCCAAATCTAGGTTGACCATCCTCATCATCATTGTGTCAGATTGAATGGGATTGGTTGTTCTATCAGGTGAGTCTGCTGTAGTCTTTGCTGATCCTTCAATAATCAGATTCATAGGCTTCTTTGTCCAATGTGTAGGTGTCCAGGGGGAGTGTGACTGTTGGGGGGGAATGGCTGGATAGTTTCTTGTGTTCTGGGTAAGTCCATATCTTCTGGGGTCTTCTCTGTTTTGCTGAGTCAAAATTGCTGTGAATGAACACAGGTTTCTGGTATTGTAGGTGTGTGCAATGGTTTTGCCATGGTGTTAAGTGCATGCACAACATGCCCTTGGTTTGGGTGGTTCAGCTTGGTCCAATGAGCCAAAGACTGATGTGGTGTTGGCTTCAACATTCGTGCATTGCGCCTATCTATCTGCTGAGCCACTATATTTTGGACGAGACTCAGTTGGTGACCAAGGTTGTTGGAACCGAGCATTGGATGAAGGGGCTTAAGAACTAGAGGATGTATGTCTAACTAAGTTGATTATCTGAATGGAGAATACATACAGATAATGGGTAGCTTATATGGGAAAAGAGAAACATTTAAGATGTGCAACAGGGTTGCATTAGACATGGAAACTAGGATGAAGATATGTGGAGCAAAAGTACTAGAAAGAATGAAGGCGGGCATACATGCCCATACATAAACCGAAGGGTGCTGAAGCGAAGCAAATGAATGAAAAGGATAAAATGGAGTGAAGTAGAATATAACCGAGCTGAGCCGAACATGATCCTAAGACTTGTAAGTCGAGGACTAATGGAAGGACTTTGGTCATTGTGACCGAGTGAACCGAGGCTCGGTTGATCGTACTTTGACACATGGAGTGAAAGGGTGAAGCAATTCTTCATGTAAGTGAGATCAACATCTGCTTCCACCATTCTGTTCACTGATAAACTGTTTGTGCTTTGGCTAGGAGTGTAGAGAACATCTTTCAGGACAATAGGAAAATCTGGGATACCAGTAGATGGGTTGGATTTCAGGGTAACATGTATAGTACCTAGTTGTGCAATAGACATTTATCTCCTGTTTTATCCAAGTGTGAATTTGTAATGCTGTGAAATAAACTGAGATTCCCACAAGTGTGATTTGATGCATATGAGTTAACAAGCCATATGTACTGCTTGTTCTGGAATGTGTGTCTTATGGAATGATGTGGGCTATATTGTGAAGACATTATATATCTCTGATAAAAAATATATCTGTGTTTGACGGAATATGGGTGGGGAAAATTCCAGTTTTTCATTGCCAATTGCTAAATCCAGCTCAGTTGTGAGTTTGAGACTCTTAATCTGTTAAATGGAGGGCTGGAATTTCCCCTTTGGGAGAATTTGTTGTTGGAGGTTGTAAATTAGCTTTCTTTTGGGGAAATGAGGTTCTTTGGAAATGAGTTCTATACTGAAAACAGGAATGATGGTTGGACAAATATAACTAAAATTGGAACGATGTTGGGGAATTTTTATAGTATTTATCGATAGGGAATCTTTGGATTATAACTAAAATGACTGGATAAATACTCCAGGTTTGCCTCCATTTAGGTGCTGTCCCAGGAAACTGGTCTGGGTGCCAAAGTGCTGGTTCACTGATTTGTGTCTCTTTGACAAAGTAGAAATATTTATGAAATATTTGAGATAACAATAAATGACTCCAGTAACATAGCTGTGTCCTCCAAACTGTAATATGACAAGTGTGTGATGATTTAGTCCCAAAAAGGTAAGTGCAATTTCCGGTGCTTAACATTTGGATTGAGCGCAGATAGGAAATTCAAGTGTAACTCAAATTTGAGTAAGTGTAGGGATAATCTCTATTTCTATATGGACTGTGATAAACTAGTTTTTGTTTGTAAATACATTGGGGTATTTAAGGAAAATGGAAAATGATTTGTAAGTTTGAAAATAGTATGGAACAAAAAAGGAAGGTGGACTAATGTGGCCATATGTGCGGTGTATGTGCAAGTGCACAGGAATTTTGGTATAGGAAAACTTCATAGGGGAAAATGTAGTCATAACAGTGAAAGATGAAAATAGATACTATATGAAAATGCTCTTCTGCCAAGTGGTTGCTCCTTCTGTCAATTTTGGATGGTAGCACAGCTCTCGGTGTTAAGTATGGGGCTGTACAGGTGGTGTCTGCTATAATATCATCCTAAAATTGCGAAAATATTCATAGATGTTCTTTGTATAGTCTGTAAACTCACTGTGAAGTTTTGTTCTGGAAGGGTTGGAATTGGTGGGATTATGGAGGTTTTAGTGGTAGAATATATGCAGAAACACTCAGATAATTCCTTATTTATAACAGAATTTAATTTCTAATTTGAAATGACAAGATCTCTTCCTATACATGTCTCTATGTGACTTTAGCACCCACTTGGTCAACTTGGTGTGTATGTTCTTTTGTAAGTGATTTCTTCTTTTGGTATAGGTGATGAAAGTAGTGTTGTTTCTTTTATAAGCTAGGTTTTCTTATAGTTCTTTCTAGAAATGATTTGGAGTGATTTTATATCTTTGTAAGAAAATAATTTCATCTATTCATTTTTTGCTCATTTTATTCTATGGTACTTTGACTATTTAAGTACTTGTCCTGGCATACATACAGTGACTCACAAAACTGGTCCAATGTTTGGCACTTTTCATTTTCT
>QFEC01003363.1:0-21506 GCA_003316585.1 Gomphus bonarii | reverse complement strand
AACCTCCATCAATTGAAATTCCAATAGAAAATGACCTAAACTCACCAGCAAATCCACCTACTCTGCCTCTCCGGCACAGTACATGAATCCGCAGACCCCCAGCTACTTCCTGGGAGGTAGACCACAGCAAGATAAATCGACAAGTTGAAAGTTCAGATGGAGAATCCGAGAGGGAGGTAATTGATGAAGCAGAGACATGCCAAACTCTGCCAGACTCATTCCTTACTCCCATGTCAGCTGTAGAAGCTGTTCTACAAGCAAATGACATTGAACCACATACCCTAGCAGAGGCACTTAATCGGCCAGATGGGGATCGCTACCTAGAAGCTGCAGTTGAAGAAATCAAAGCACTTGTTGACCATGGAGTATGGGAGTTAGTCAAACTTCCAGCTGGCAGAAAGGCCGTTGGGTCACGGTGGGTCTTTCGAGTCAAGCGTAATACAGATGGAAGTATCGAACGATACAAAGCTAGAGTGGTTGCAGAAGGATTTAGTCAACAACCAGGACTGGACTATATGGAAACCTATGCACCCACCACTAAATTTGCAGCTCTACAAGCCATACTCGCCATCACAGCCCTGGAAGACTTGGAAATCGAGTCACTTGATATTTCTAGTGCTTTTCTCAATGGAGATATAGACACAGAAGTCTATGTGCAGCAACCTGAATGTTTCCATGAAGGCGGTCCTGATACTGTATGGAGATTACTCAAGTCCTTATATGGATTGAAACAGTCGCCGCGTGCCTGGAATAAAAAACTATATTCAGCACTACAGGCACTAAGTTTTCACCGAATAAAGTCTGACACAAGCATTTACATTTGGGATCACAATGGCGTGTGGATAATTGTCCCTGTTTTCATGGATGACCTTACTCTAGTTTCAAAATCAGCTGAAAAGATCATGAAAATCAAACAAGAGCTGGCAACTCACTTTAAACTACGAGACCTTGGACTAACATCTAGCCTCCTAGGAATTGCAATCAAATGGGACTGAGCATCATGTCGACTCTGCCTGTCACAATGGCAATACATTATCGACATATTAAAACAGTTCAATTTAAGCGACTGCGCACCTGTTGTAACACCTATGGAACCAGGGCTGAAACTATCTCAATCCATGGCTCCATCCACACCAGAAGAGATTGCACAAATGAAAAGCATTCCATACGCATCGGCAGTTGGATCACTAATGTACCTGGCAGTTGCGACACGCCCAGACATTGCATATGCAGTTGGAGTAGTCTGCCAATTCACTCAAAACCCAGGACTTGCTCGCTGGAAAGCAGTGAAGCATATCTTCAGGTATCTTAAAGGCACACAAGATCTTAATCTCACCTTTTCACCTGTTGCACCTCATGAACCGTTCCAAGCATACGCCAATGCCGACCATGGGGGAAACACCAATAACGGCAAGTCGACCAGTGGATTCCTTATCAAAATTGGATCTGGAGCTGTCAGCTGGTCAAGCAAGCTTCAACCTGTGGTTGCATTATCTATCACAGAAGCTGAATACATCGCTGCTGTTCACGCTGGCAAGGAGGTCGTTTGGTTCTGACAATTTCTCACAGAACTTGGCGTCACAGTTGATTCTCCGTCCATACTTCGAATGGACAATCAATCTGCGATCGCTGTCTCAAAAAATCCTGAGCACCATGGACGCATGAAATACTTAGACCTGCGCTTCTTTTGGCTCTGGGATGAAGTTGAAAAGGGAACCATATCACCAGCATTTATCTCTACAAATGAAATGGCGGCCGACCTTCTTACAAAACCGCTCGAGCAAACAAAAGTTGAAATCTATCAGAACATGATGGGTCTTGAAGCTCCACAGTGGTGACTTATCAGGGGAGAGTGTTGAAGGTGATATATTCACCACTAGAGCTCCACCAATTCTTTCTTTATTTCTTTTATTCTTTTACTCTCCCGACTCCTAAGCGCTTGGTTAAGCGCCCGCTTATGTAAGATTAAAGCGGCACTTTGGTTTTTCGTCTTTGTTCTTCCATTGACTCAAAACCAAAGGTTAGTAAAGCCTCTATAAACAAATAAAGTCTTTGTTCTTCCATTGACTCAAAACCAAAGGTTAACACCTTTGTCCTGTGTGAGCAGTAAGAAATCACATATAGATTGCTTCTGCCAACAGGTATTTGGTGACTCGTTGGTTGTCACGCATGCGGAGGGTTTTGAGGTTGGCTTCTGCTTCGCCAATGGGGTCATGTGATCCAAAGTTGTCTTTCAACTCTGACACGAATTCGGAGTATTCGTCTATCCATGAGGGATCAACATCAGAGGAAAGGGCCAGTTTGAACCAGTCTAATGCAGTTCCTTTCAGGTAGGACAGTACATAGGTGACCTTTGCACTGTTGGAGGAAAAAGCATCAGGATGGTCATGAAAGTTTAGATTACATTGAACCAGAAATGGCTGGAGTTTACAACTGTTGGAGCCATCAAAGATGTCCGGTTCAAGGATTTTGGTCCATGGTGAGGACTTCTTTGGCGATGACAGGTTGTTGGCCAGCATGGCAATAGCCTCAGCAAGGTTGGGGATGTTGTTGGAGTTTGATAATGACGCTCTCAGAGGATTCAGGGCCAGGAATGGATTGGATGGAGATTGCAGAGGGTTGTGATCAGAAGGTGTGTTGGGTGGATCGGGCATGTCCGGATAAAGTGCTTGTATGGGTTTTTCGGAAACAAGTGGGGTTAGGGATGAGTGAGTACTTGGGAGCATGGCTGGGACATTAGGTACATGGCATACAGAGGCTTCTGAAATGGTTCCAAGGGTACCAGCTTGTAGGTTGCTTCAAGTGCTACATTTCATAGATGAAGAAGAGTGAGAGTTCAAATATATTGTTAAGTCTGGAGTCAGAGATGTCTTGTCTGGGAGGTCCGTAGTGGTTGAATGGTTGATTTTGAGCTGGGGTATGGAGTTGAGAGGACTTGGCTTCAACTTATGTTTTGCACCCTCTTGCATCATCTTGGCCTTGTATTTACGGAGCTGTGGAGTGGAGCTGTGGAGTGAGAACAGAGGTAACAAGGTAAGACTAAATCAATATTTGAACTAGGGAACTAGCTACGAATACATGGAGGTTTAAATACATTTGGAGTGTGAGATTATATGGAGTAGGGTCATCCAAATGAAGAGGAGTTACTATACTAGGATTCAGGGATGCTAAATGAGAGATGGGGTCATGTGGAACTATAGAACATACTAGAAGATGACGTGGAAGGTAACAGAAAGAGTGAGGTGGAGATCCATGTATTGGATTGATTACATGGGAGAAAAGACGGAGACAGAGTACGGAGTATGTGGAGGTCACATGGAGGTTGTCCATGGAACGGAGTATGATGGAGGATAGAGATCTGTCTGGAGGGCTGAGATTGATCCAGAGGAGCACAGAGATGAATGATAAATGGGTGCTAAAGGCGGAGATTTGTCGGAGGGAACCTAGGATCTAACAGATGCTCAAAATGTTGCTCAAAATGTTGTGAGAAAATACTACTATGTGTGTAGGACCTATCTGGATAGTATCCAGAACTTGAACGACGAGCCTGAGTGACAATTCCTAATCGGGATAATGAGTGAAGGGCAGAACAAAGCAAGAAGAAAATAATTGATAGACAATTATTCACTGTGGTACTACATCTGAGACTTGTAGTACTTATACAATAGATAGATCCCTAGCTAGTAAGGAAGAGAAAAAGGAAATATGACCATATCTGGTCAGAAGCAGTGGATTTCTGCTCTGTACAAAGAGAGGGAGTTACATATGCTATACCCAGGCTATTGGAAATAAGAAAAAGTATTGGAATTTGCTCTTAGACCCTCCATCTTTGATTCTCCTTTGTCCCTCATGCTACACTATATTAGTAGCATGCTGTGAGAAGTCCAAAAATATCAGTGACTTCTGGTGGTGACATATATGCGGTTGTTTAGACTCTCCCTGGGCTCCTGTCTGTCTTGGACCTTTTCCATTCCATTCTTATAGTCCTTCCAATGAATTCCTGCTCTGTCCGGTATCCCTATGTCCCTTTATCATTCCCTATCTCCATTCCATACCTTTCAATCATTTAGCCACTGGGGTGCTAAAGTGCCGAGAATTGAGTCGCATGTCCAAAATACAAGTAAAATATTCATGGAAGGATGGGGAATGTAGCTAATGATATGATTCTTTTTGGGGTTTCTCTGTGTAGTTAATATCTTTGCTGTCCCATGCATATACCTACTATTTTTGTGTTAGTTGCTGTGTTATACCTAATTTTTGTGTTTTTAACTATATACCCATATTTCAGAGGTATTCTTTTCCCTTTATTTATAACAATCAAAAGGGAAATGAGAAAGTCAGACATAGGGAAGGAAGGCATAATCTAAAAAGTGACACTATAAATGTCCTTATTACCTTTCTAAGGCATTCATTCTTAGACATCCACTTTGAGCCTATGCAGAGAGCAAAGAGAAACAATACATAACATTTAAAGAACCTTTTTTTGAGTCGGTCAGCTCTAGTTATTTGAGCATCATCCACGAGGCAGAGAGTCGGCGGAAATCCAAATCTCTGCGCTGTGATAGGAAATTTTCAAAGAAAGCAAATCGTTGTTCAAATCCTTATCAAATTCTCTTTCAATCATCTACTGTGATTAATCCTAACACAATAGACTGCTTTCATCGCAGGGTATTTATTCTAACACCACTCGGTTGAGAAGATCAACAGCTAATTGGGACCGTTTTTTGATGGTACATTTAAACTGAGGCGGGTAACTGGGGGGACCATCCGTATAAGTATTGTGGTCAGTAGTGGACACAATATAACATACCTAACAAGTCCCGCCTTATATTCAACATTCTTTGCAATAGCGTGACCGTTCTCATCAACAGGATTGGCGATCGTGCATGTTGATAAAGAGGTGGCAATGGCTATAAATATACCCGCCTCCGCAAAATGCATACCAGGGCACGCCCTAACATATTGGTGAAACCTACTCTGTAGGAAAGAAAAAATCTCATACCTTCTTCCAAACCCAAAAATGACACCAACTTCTTTGACCGCCCGCTGATTGTCAAGAAACCGGTCTGGGATAAATTGCTCTGGATCATGGAAGATATCGGGGTTATGTAGCATAGACCTAAACGGTATTGGTTGTCTAATCAAGGGCATACGTTTTATTCTCACCAAACGTTGGGAATAACGATAGTTCCTTTGGGAATGTGATAGCCTTTGTACTGGTCGTCTTCTGTAAGAAGATGGGGAACCCCTGGATAGCTAGAGGTAAGAGACAATAATATGCAATAACATGGTGCGGACCGAGTGGTGCCATTGGATTCCATCTCAATACCTCTCGCATGATGCTTTGAACATAAGGCAGAGAACTATAGTCAGCGAGACTCGGCAGCCGTTTACCTCCTAGAACGCAATCAACTTCATCTTGACCACGCCGTTGCACCTCTGGGTGCAAAGCCATCGCAAGGAAGAACGAAGAAAGAGCGCACACTGTCTGTTGTCATGGTTAAAAAAATTCTGAGTGATAGGCATAACGCTCACGGTGTCCGATCCGCCTGCGAAATTATTATGTTAAGGTGCGCTGTGCCTTAGAGAAACGTAATTCCAACTAGAGTTTCAACGGACCTCCAAACAAGGAGACAGATGTGAATCGAAGAATGCTCTCTTGTTCATCAGTCAACGAGTCGGCCTTTTCAGTGAGAATCGCGTTTGTGAAGTTGGGTCTAATCAATGAGGTCGTGTCCTGACGCGATACAAGTGGGTCTGGTTGTACATCATATTACTGCACTGACGAACCTGGTGTTTCTTTGCCCAGACATAAGGACCTTCACTAAGCTGTATAAAGAGTCTGTTCAATTCCGCAGCTTTGCGTTTGAAATTCGCGCCTGGAGCCCATTCTGGGATGTGTCGCACTGAGCAGATTTGAATCACGTTATTAGTATGAAGGGTATGAGGGAGACACACGCCAAGGAATCGCGTCAACGAGCCACGTGCCAGGGATAGCTATCTCTGAAAATCCAGTCATGACCGTCTCAGCGAGAAGGAGCAATGGGTCGTGGCTGGGTGCTGTCTGATAACCATAAGTAAATTTAAGTATTACAGACCCCGCATATCTTTACATATTTGTGTTTCAAAGACGACAATACATAGAAATGAAAATCCACTTACTGACGGATGGTGTCAACCAGCCCATCCGGGTTCTCAAGCAAATTTACGAAAAGGGTACGGCTTTCCTGCTCTTGGAGTTTCCAGTATTTCTTGAGAGAATTTGCGACGAGCTCCTTCTTCAAAAGTTGTCGCATCTGACGGAAGCGTTTGGAGTAGGGAATCAATGGCATGGATTTATTGAACCCAGTTCTACAGCGAAAATTAATACACTCGAGAGATATTAATAAATCAGTTGACTCACAATTCTCCTGCCATTACCTGTGCAGATCATCAATTATTTGTCCAAAAATCTACAATAATTCAACCAGACGTAGACGAGATGAGTTACGTACAAGTCTAGGTCTACTTGAGTATATGGCAGATCTGACATCTAACAGATCATTGGCCGCGTTATGGGAGTTCAGAATCATCAGAGGTTGACCTAAGACGCGGAGGAAAATACAATCGCCTGACGACATCCGATCAGCAGAACAATGAGCACATCAGCTACCACCCAGTCATAAATACCAACCGTAGTATTGGGACCATTTCGAATAGACAAGCCACTCTCTCTCCTTTGGCATCTGAAGCAAATTCCCGATTATTGGGTACTGTTTCGGCCCAGGTGGAACAGGCACACGCTGCCTAAACATGAAAAGACATAGTAGCACGAAGGCTACCACTACGACGCCTGTAGAAATAGAGGTATGAGGATAATCGCACATGTAAGGTGCTGGTGAATGTTGAAAGTCTGTCACGCTCCCACTAGTGCAGAAGCACTTAACGGTTCTTCACATGGCCGAATCGAAAGGCAAAGTGGATCCTTAATGTATGAACCTTTCCCAAAATATGAATGCTTTGATAGTCAGTTAAATTGGCTGCCGATTAAAGATTAAGGCGTAAAAGTATGCAAAGATGCTTGCCCGCATCACAGGTATGTGTCATATATGGTAAGTCAAGCTGAGTAAGCCTGAAAACCTCACCATTTTGGTGAAATATGTGATTGCTGATTGGATAGCATCCCGAGTGTGGCAGAATGTAGAACCTGGCTCAACCAGATAGAGTGATAGGCAGGGCTGCATCCTGAGCCCGGACCTCGCAGAACCAGGCCATACCTTCCTCAGCCCGAGATTAGTTTATAGTCGATCGTTATCGGTCCCTAATAACCCTGACAAGCACAATGTTCCAAAAATAAACAAACCAGGATGTCTAAAATGATGACACGGACCCTTCTTCCGAACCCAAAGGTGACTCCAACCTCTTTGATCGTCCGCTAATTATAAAGAAACCGGTCTGGGTTAAATTTCTCTCATCCAGGGAAGATATCGAGGCTATGTAGCACAACCCTAAAAGGTATTGGTTGTCGAATCCAGGGTGTATGTATTATTCTCACCAAATATTTGTAATAATGATGGTTCCTTTGGGAATGTGTTAGCCTTTGTGCTAGTTGTCCTCTGTAAAAAGGTAGGGCATACATAGATAGCTAGAGGTAAAGGACAACATTAGATAATAGCATGGTACGGACCGAGAGGTGACGCTGGATTCCATCTCAACAATTCTCGCATGATGCAATCCATATAAGGCAGAGAGCCATAGTCACTGAGACTGGGCAGCCGTTTGCTCCCTATAACGCGATATATTTCATCTTGACCACGACGTTGCACCTCTGGACGCAAACCCATTGAAAGAATGAATGGATGGATGGCGGACACCGTCTGTTTCCATGAGTGACCCAACCCATCCAGTCATAGCATAATACTCACGGTGTCCGTTCCGCCTGTTTAAACAGTATGGCAAGTGACGTTATGCCTCATTATTTAAAACCAGTTGGAAATTCAACCGACCTTCAAATAAGGGGACAGATGCCATTTGGATATTATTCTTTTGTTCATCAGTCAAAGCGTCGGCTTTCTCTGTAAGAAGCAAGCTGATGAAGTATGGTCTAACCAAAGAAACCAAGTTCTGACGCGATATAGGTGAGTCTTATTGTATGTCACGTCTACTGCCGTGAAGAACCTGGTGTTTCTTCGCTCAGATATAAGGACCATCACTGAGTTCTATAAAGACATTATTCAATTCAACAGCTTTTTCGTTTGAATGTGGTACCAGGAGTCCATTCCGATATGTATCGCACTAACGTAGCAGAGTTGATTGAATCATGGTGTTACTTCAAGGGTCAATAGAGAAACTCACGCTACGATATTAAGTCAACGAGCCACGCTCCAGGCTTAGCTACATCCGAAAGCTGGGCATGACCATGTCTGCAAGAAGGATCAACAGGTCTTGGTTCGTTGCCGTCTGATATCCATAAGTAACTGTGAGTATTACAGACCCCGCGTAACTTCAGATTCAGTTTCAACCATGTAGAGCTATTGAAATGAAAACATCACTCACTGACGGGTGGCCTCCTTGGTACTGGAACCAAAACGCCGTCTTGAATAGGCTATATCAGAATAACATACCAATAACAATACTATATATTAGTGCTCTCAAATATTTGAAACACTTCTAAACCACTATCCTCCACACACAAACATATATATCACCCACAAGACAGTTTTGTAATATTTATAACTCTTAAAATATAATTTAAAATGGTTTATAATGTTTTAAATAAGATAATATCATATCCTAGACATAAAATAGATAAAAAAACCACAAAGTAAAATAACTAGAGAACACTGACTCCCACACCCAGTATATGCACATGAGATAGAACTACACAAGGATATAAAGGATCTACAAAAGAAACCTAACAGTTACATACATTTCCCATAGCTACAGAATGTTTTAGATACTATGTGGCTATGGTGTTTTGCCTCCAGGGCAAAGAAGTACCCGGGTGGCTAGGAAGCAGAAAGGATGGAAAAGGACCACAGGATTAACCCTGGACCATGGAGAGAGCAGAGATGACAGAAATGAAAGGGAAGGAAGGTCAGAACAATATGGATAAGGTCTGGAGGGCTCAGGAGTAAGGAGAAAAGAAAAAGGGTGCATATATGCAGCTACCAGTGCTGTCCCATTCATGGAGATTGATGGACATGACTCAGACTTAAGGGGACTGAAATAAAACCAAAATATACATAATAAAAGAAGCATGTAGTATTTTCAAGGGATACCAATCAAAAACGGCCCCTAGATATGCAATGCAGTGATACATATAGCATGGAACCTTACCATGTCTATCCCAAAGTAGTTTTATTTCCTTTCTCAATCACAAAATGTTGAAACCACAATATTGTATAAATAGTACTATCATAAAATAGTACAGAACCAGTTCTTCTTGCTAAAAATACCTGAATCGCTCCTTGTTTTCACCAGGACTTCACTTACATCATAATTTGCAATTCCCACCAAAAGCTCATTGTTCGAGACCTGAATAAATTCAGAGAAGTTATTAGTTACTATCAGAAGTGTCTCACAATGTTTTGAGCATGCAGGTTTCATATTCAATTTAATATCAAATTTACATTTCCACAGAACTCAGAGCTGATCCCTTGGCACAGGTGTTAAAGGGCTGTATTCACCAGTCCAGATCATTAGACACATACAGACAGATTCCATAGCATACATCCCAAGACAAACACTCCAATCACCTCTTAGATTAATATTCTTAGTCTAGAACCAATCCCCCACCCCCAGAACACTCTTAATTACATATACTATTCAGTTAACTGAAAATTGGGTATGCAGAGAACCATTGCATATTATGGGTATATGTCATATATAATCATCAAGTCCCATTGGGAAGACTGCATGTGTACCTGTCAAATAGAGAGCAATCTATTGAACCAGCAATGTTTGTTGCATTCCCATCTTCCCAGTTTGAACTCAGCCTCCCCTGTGGGACTCACAAATGATTGCATGAAAACTTGGGATGAACACCATGGTAATTTAATTGTTTGTTAGGTTGAAAACCAGCATAAAAAATTATTCACAAAATCTCTTTGACAAGTTTTTATGTGTCCATGCATATCATATGAGGTTATTGTCAAAGTATGATTTACTGAACATCAGTTCACTCAGTCATACCAACTGAAGTCCCCACATATCATACACAAGTCACAGACTCTATAGTCATACATATATGCTCAGCCCAGCTTGGTACCTTCACTTCTTCATATTCCTTTTATATTCATTTGCTTTGCTTCAGTATCAGTACATGTATGGGAATGTATGCCCACCCCCTACATTTACTTATTTAGTTCTACATTTCTTACAGTTTAGTTTCCATGCCTTATACAACCCTGTTGCATACTTTATGGCAACCCTGTTTTGTATATAAGTAGCTAGTTTCATGTATGTATTCTCCATTCAGATTATCAACTAAGTTAGGCACATTCTCCCTTTGTCTCTAAGTCCATTGTCCACATTTTGTACTCGCACTCTTGGAACCCTACCAAACATCCTTCCAAAATATAGTAGAAGTATGGGTAGATAGGTGCAACACAAGTATGTTAAAGCTATCACCATGTCTACCTTGGCTCATTGGACTGAGCCAAACCACCTAAACCAAGGGTGTCTGTGCATGCACTTAACAGTAAAATCTGAACCAAATATCTATCCATTTTATTACTCTTAACAACATGCCTCCATGTACTAGAGCTATAGCATGAGCTGAGAATAGTCAGTTCACCCCTACAGTTTTACAGTGCAGATCATGCACCATATCAAGCACCTCATCTCTTTTCTTTGCTCACAACTCTCTGCCCCATTTGTTTCACTCTCTCAGTTCTCCCTCATGGTCCACTCAGATTTAAAAGGTTATCAATGATGAAATAGAATATGAGCAACAGGGTGACATCAAATACAAAAACAACCTGGACAGGAGCAAACACAGTTTGAAAAGGCCAACCAAGGTCCCCAAACCCAAAGATCCTCCCATCCCACAAGTACCCCCTCTGAGAGCCACTCCTCCATCAAGAGCTGCTCCTCAAGCTGCAGCCCTCCCAGGTGCTGCAAACAATCAGGATCTCCTTGATGCTATCTTGAAGCTTGGTAGGACTGCAACGCAACACCACCAAGACAGTCAAACTGCCTGGATTGAGGAACCTGACCCCTTAGATTGGGTGGACCCAAAGAAGCTGAAGAGCTTTGTTTTTTTATGCAACATGAATTTCCAGATGTGTCCCAACACCTTTACTGACAATATACAGAAGGTCAATTACATAATTTCCTACCTCAAAGGAACAGTGCTGGAATGTTTTGAGCTATATCTCACCAGTGACCCCCAAACTGAACCAAGATGGGCCACCAATCTGGATGGCTTTCTTGATGAGTTACAGATCAACTTCAGTTCATGGGACAAGTAAGCTGAAGCCAAGCTTGCTCTCAAAAAATTAACCATGCATTACAACCACAAGGCCATCCAGTTCTTTGTGTAATTTTACAGGCTAGCAGCATTTGTTGACTACAATGACAATGCGCTGCTTCAGAAGGCTTACACAGCCTTACCAAAGCAAATCAAGGACAGCTTGGTCCATTTTGACAAGCCTCAAACCCTTGACCAGCTCCAAAATATTGTTCAGCAAATTGACATGAGATACTGGGAGAGGAAGGCAGAGCAGGCCTGAGAGGGTCCCACTGAGCCAAAAAAAGAAGGGAAGTCAGACAAGCCCAATAAAACTAACACAGACAAGTCTGACAGCTTGAAAAAAACCAAAGGCAAGGGCAAGGACAATACCACATCCCAGCTGAACCAACCTGAGTATGTTAACAAGCTAGGTAAGGATGGTAAGCTCCTTCCCAAGGAACACCAGCAATGCATTGACAACAACATTTGTCTTCTCTGTGGCACTGACAGTCACAAAGTCGCAGAGTGCCTGAAATCCACCAAGGCATGAGCAACAATGACTACTATGACTCCCAAGGCAACTACTGCCTTAGACACCAAAGCTGAGAATTTGGCTAAGGCAACTGATCCAAAAAAATAGTCAGCAACTTTTTGGCCTCTAAGCACCCCAAGAGTTGCATTTACTCAGCTGGTGCTAGTAGTGAGGTTAAGCTCAATGCTTCCACCCACTCTTTTCAATCTGAACTCTTCAATAGTGTACTTGTCTTCTGATTCTGTCCCCCAGTTCCTTTGATAATCCATTTAAATTCTTAATTGATTCAGGTTCTACTTGTAGTTTTATTGAATCCACTTATGTTTGTAATCATAGTATTCCTACATGTTCTATTCCCCTGATTCCCCTGAAATTATTTGATGGTAGTACAAACTCAGTCATTACCAAATCAGTAGAAATATCCATCCATTTCCCCTCAGGACATGCCCATTCTGTAGAACTTTATCTCAAATTGTTAGATACTTCCATTTTGGTAGTTCTTGGACACAACTGGCTCACCCAATACAATCTGTTGATTGACTGGGTATTGGGCAGTATTATGCTCTGAACTGCCTCTGGAGTCTATGGATGTCCCAAAGGCCCTGGTCCAGTCATCACCTGTTGATGCCCCATCACCCAAGTCTGGATACAGCCAAAAGCTGGAGGCTCCACATATAGCCCTAGTTAACACAGCTGCTTTCACACATGCCTGTAAGCTAGAAGGTTCACAAGTTTTTCAGCTCAACCTCTCAGCCCTCAGCACTACTTTGGCTTGATTAGCTAAGGTCTCCTCCATTCTGGCCATCCTGGTCAACCTAGATAATGTCCTGAAGGAGTATAATGACTTTGTAGATGTCTTCAGCAAGGCAAAAGCTGAGACATTAGAACCACATTGACCTTATGATCTTAAGATCACTCTGGAAGATGGCACCAAAATGCCTCATCCACCTCTGTACTCCCCATCAAGCTCAGAACTAGAAGCTCTATGTAAGTTTTTAGACAAACACTTGAATATAAGCTTTATCTGGTCCTCTACTTCCTCACATGCTGCACGGATCCTGTTCATCAATAAAATAGATGGTTCACTTTGGTTGTGTGTCAACTTTTGGGCACTCAACAAAGTAACCAAGAAAGATTGCTTACCTCTTGGATGCTCCTCACAAGGCTCAATTATATTCTAAAATTGACCTTCAGCACATGTACCATCTTATCCAAATCACTGAAGGCAATGAGTGGAAGACTGCATTCAATACTTTCTATGGGTCCTATGAATGGTTGGTTATGCTGTTCAGCTTGACCAACACTCCTGCAGCTTTTAAAAGGTTTACAAATGACATTTTCAGTGACCTATTAGATCATTGCACAGTCACATATATTGATGATACACTGGTCTACTCTAATTCTCTCAAACAGCACCAGGAACATGTCCATGAAATCTTATGATGAATTACAAAACATGGTCTATATGCTAAAGCTAGCAAATGCAAATGGCACAAAGATTTGGTCAAATTCCTCAGTTACATCCTCCAAACCAACAGTCGAACTATGGCTGAAGACAAAGTCAAAACCATCAACAAATGGCCTGAACTTAGAAAGATCAAAGATGTTCAGTCCTTCCTTGGCTTTGCCAACTTCTACCATTGTTTTATTTTCAACTATTCAGACATCACCATATCCCTCACTTGCCTGACTCATAAGGGCATACCCTGGGCATGGACCAAAGGCTGTCAAAAGTCTTTCAACTTCCTCAAGGCTGCCTTTACCTTGGCACCAATCCTCACATATTGGGACCCTGACCAAATATTGGTTGTTATGAAGACCAACATGTTTGACTATGCTCTTTCAGCAATTCTTTCCACCACAGATTCTGAAGGTGAAATTCATCCAGTAGCCTTTCATTCCTGAACTTTTACAGGGCCAGAGCTCAATTACAATGTGCATGACAAAGAGTTGCTAGCACTATCAGTAAAGCTTGGCCAAACCAATAGATGTCATTACTGACCACAAAAACCTTGAGTACTTCTCTACTACTAAAGTATTGACTCATCTGCAGACATGTTGGTCTGAGTATCTATCTCAATTTAACCTCACAATTTAGTTCTGTGCTGGGAAGCTCAGCACTAAGCCCAATGGTTTAACTAGATGATGGATTGTTTACCTAAAAGAGGGAGGTAGCAACTACAGTACCATTAACCTGAAGAACCTTTGGCCAATCTTCACTACTTTGCAACTAGTAGAATTACTTCACACAACACAACTCATCATTCCAGCTCTTAGAAAAAACATCATCATGGACTCTGAGACACTTCATCCTGACATCCTCTCTTCACCCCCCACAGATCCCATAGCAATGCAACATCTTGGTCCTCAGGCAAAGCCAAGCCCAAGGTGGATGCAGACAGATGATGAATTTCTTCAGCTGGATAACTGAATCTACATACCCAAAACTAACAATCTCAGATTAATAGTAATTCAGTATAAGCATGATCACATACTCTCAGGTCACTTCAGTCAAAACAAGATGTTGGCTCTCATTTGCTGAGAATATACTTGGCTGGGCCTACAAACTTCAGTCATTGATTTCTGAAAATCTTGCACCACATGTATGCATTCCAAATTACAGTGACACAAGCCCTATGGCTTCTTGAAGCAATTACCAATCCCTCAGAGACCATGGAACTCCATCTCAATGGATTTCATCAAACAACTCCCTCTATCCTCAGGATTTACCTCAATTCTGGTAATAATTAGTATGCAGACTCACTAAACAAAGTATCTTCATTCCTACAGTTGACATGATAACTTCAGCTGAACTGGAAAAACTGTTTGTGCTTCATGTCTTTATGAAACATGGTGTGGGACAGTCAAGTTTGGAGAGGGAAACATTGTGGTATGGGGGTGTATGGGATGGAATGGTGTTGGCCAGCTTGCAGAGATTGGGGGGAAGATGGATGCTGTTCAGTTTGTGTCCATTTTGGAGGACCACCTGCTGCCCAGCCTGGAGGAAAGTGGAATTCCTGAGGAACAGGTAATTTTTCAACAGGACAATGACCCAAAGCACAAGTCAAAGAAGGCCAAGAACTGGATGGAAAACAACAATATCACTCTCCTTGACTGGCCTGCACAGTCTCCAGACCTGAATCCTATTGAGCACCTCTGGGATCATGCAAAAAACAGGCTTAAGGAGTATCCAACACCACCCAAGGGAGTTTGGCAAATCTGGCAGAGAGTAGAGGAGGTATGGGATAACATACCACCAGAGGTGTGTCAGAATTTGATAGAGAGTATGCCTAGAAGACTTGAGGCAGTAATTAAGGCTAAGGGGGGCAATACCAAGTACTAGAATTGTAACTTACTATTTCTCTGATACCCTTTCACAAAACTGAGTCAATGGGCCCTTGATTTGAATTGCCCATATCTTCATCACCCCTGATCGGAATTATGTAATATTTTAATGGTTGCATAGCCCTGATCAGATTCTTTCTTTGATGATCCAACACATTTTTCATATATGTTTTACATTCAAAACTGTTCAATGAATAGTCCAAAAGCACCAAACATTGACTCAGTTTTGTGAGTCACCATATCATCCCAAAGCTAATGGTCAGACCAAATGTGTAAATTGAACCTTGGAACAATATCTATAAGTATACTGCAACTACCAACAGGACAATTGGTCTGAACTGTTACCATTAGCCAAAACAATGCCCCAAACACTGCTACTGGCATCTCTCCCTTCTTTGCTAATAAGGGACATCACCTGAACCTTACAATTCATCCTGAACAAGACCTCACTTCCTCCTAAGTATGTGAGTTTGCCATAGACTTAGACCAACTTCATAATGGTCTAAAAGAGCAAATTAGTCACACTCAATATTGGTATCAATCCTTGGCCAATGCCAAGCAACCCCTAGCTCCCAAGTTTGCAATTGGGTCCTTAGCTTTTGTCAAAGCACAATTCTTCCATACTACTTTGCCACCTAAGAAGCTTGCTGAAAAGTATCTCAGTCTCTTTGAAGCCATAGCCAAAGCCAGTAGCCACTCTTACACTCTTCAGTTGCCTGACAACATACAGGCAGTCCATCTGGTTGTTCAATGATGGGCAGTCCCCTCCAGGACCAGTGGAAGCTTGTGGAATGAATTGCTAGCATTTCTAGCAAGATCATCTCCAAAGACCTTGGTGTGAATCTCCACTTCATCAACTTATGGTTTGGGTACAAGCTGTTAGCTCAAAATTTGGCAACCATCATTGTGGGAGCTAAGTATCAAGTAACAGCCCATGGGGGCACCCAAATTGGTACAAACATCTGTGATAAAATCCTGAAACCGCTTGTATACAATGTGTTGAACACAGGCTGCCTCCTCAAACAACTGCTCCTTGTATGTGTGATCACTGACAGATATCCATCTGAAGAGGCTGAGGGTGAGTTCAAAAAAGTCATCATGGAGTGTAAGAGGGTATTAGAATATTTTGCATGCCAGCCAACTGCAGTGATGTATAATGTTATCAATGGGTAGAAAGTAGTAAGGCAGAGAAAACTGAGAGGGGTATGAGGTTAGACAAAGGGGGGTAGATATTTAGGATAGGAGTTTGTACATAAAGTGACCATGAACAACTAAGAAAATAGACCATGAGTAAAACAGAAAAATAAAAAATAAAAATAAAAATAAAAATCAGATTCAGATCAGAGAGACCATGCTATCTTAGCAGGGTAGGCAGAGTGAAATTCAGCAACAATCTTGGAAGCATGACTGAGTTTGGTCACAAGCATCTAGGATGTCTCTTCATCAGTACCTTCATAACCAGTCCAATGAACCAGGTAAAGGAGGCTACAAGGTCTTCAGTGTTGGTCTACCTTGGAATCAAGGATTTTGGCTATCTCATACTCAATTTTTTCATCTATTTTGACAGGTGGCAGAGGGTCTTGGACTTGGTTTGGTATAACATTAGGAGTTGCAGGTTCAAGCATTGAAACATGGATTCTAAGTCATTTCATCCCAAACTGAGACCTACACAAATATCAGCACATCTCACCTTTCATTTTTTCACCCTTCTCTCTTAGATCTCTTAGTCCTTCTGTTCCTCACCTCACTTCAGTTTGCTTCAATTTCAAACAAAATTTATATAAAAAACTCATATTATACAGATTTACTCCTTCATTGTTTCTTCCCCATCCTTTTCCTCTCCTTCCCCATCCTTTCCTCTCCTTCCCCATCCTTTTCCTCTTCCTCAATTCTATCCACATCCTTCTCCTTCCAACTCAAACCTGAACTGAACACAAGCCCCTCTGGGACTGGATGCTGATAAGCTGGTCTACTGACCCAGCCAGCAGCTCCATTGCCTGTGTCTGCCTCTCAAATAGACAGTTGTACCCTTCTAAAGATGTAGCAAGTCAGTTTATGACTGAGCTTGCATACTCAGGGACCTCTACCAAAACAGGGCCTATGCTGGGCCTCACTCCCAACCTCACCTTCTTCACCCTTGGCCTTGCACCCTTGCTACCCTCCTCCTCTGAATCCTCAATTGTCTCTGGGCCTCACTTATACCCCACCAAGAGGCTGCACCACACCTTATGCAGCTTGCATGCAGTGCAAGCTGTGTCAACCTCAGGCATGATGCAGGCCTCAGACCACCTCCTGCAGAAGTAACAGGGAAGTCCCTTGGGTTCAGCCCAATGCACCAGCCCACTTTCTTTCAACTAAAAAATCATCAATAAAAAAAAAAACCTCACTCACCTTGGAGGCCTGGCTGCCTTTCAATTTTGGTACCTTCTCAGTACCCACACCCCAGGTGCTCACTTCCAGCACCTCCTTCTACTTCCCCTTGTAATCCTTCAGGGGAGCCTGTGTGTGATGTTTCTTTATTAGCATGAGATTATTGAGTGCATTTTTGTGCACTCTTTTAGCGTCAGCCACCTTTCTCACTTCAGACTCCTTGGTCCATCACTTTGCCTCCTCACCCTGCTTTTCAGCCATCTCCCACACCTTCTTCTCCTGCTCCTCCTGCTCCTTCCTCTCGCATTCCTCCCATTTCAACCTCTTGCACTCCTCCTCCACTCCAACTTCTTGCACTCCTCCACTTCAGCCTCCTTTCAAAGGTGCTCCTGCTCTTCCCACTGCTTGCATTCTTACCTCTCCTTCTCTTTGAAATCTCTTTGGGCCTTTTCCTTGTGATTTCACTTGCACTGTTTTTTGCACTCTTCAAGTTGTCACTCTTCTTCTTCAGTGTCATTGCCCATTTTAGTAAGGGAGCATATGGTGATGCCCAGTAGTGATGGTGATGGGAGAAGCCTTCCCTGGGAAATTAAGTCCCCAAACAATTTGCTTACCTCATATAGGTGTCCAGAACCTTAAAGTTTCAGACAGCTTCATGTGTTCAGTCATTAAGAGGGAAGTACTGTGAAAGTATGATTTACCAACCCTTGGTTCACTCAGTCATACTAACTGAAATCCCATGTATCTTACACAAGTCATAGACTCTATAGTCATACATGTATGTTTGGCTCATCTGAGTACCTTTCACTCCTTCATATTCCTTTTATATTCATTCACTTTGCTCCAGTATCCCTCAGTATATGTACAGTCATGTATGCCCATCCCCTACATTTTACTTATTTAGTTCTATATTTTTTACAGTTTAGTGTCCATGCCTTATGCAACCCTATTGCATACTTTATGGCAACTCTGTTTCATATATAAGTACCTAGTTTCATGTACATATTCTCTGTTCAGATTATTGACTAAGTTAGGCACACACTCCCTTTGTCTCTAAGTCCATCATCTATGTTTGGTACTGACACTCTCAGAACCCTACTGAACATGCTTCCAAAATATAGTGGTAGTATGGGTAGATAGGCACAATACAAGTATGTTGAAGCCAATGCCACATCCACATCAGCTCATTGGACTGAGCCAAATCACCTGAACCAAGGGCATCTGTGCATGCACTTAACAGTTATATCAAATTTACATTAGAATTTGTAATGGCACTTACACAGATGATAGTCAATTCATTTATTATCATGAGTTTGCATAAGCTTGAAAATAATTCTTGAATATTGAGCCTGTTACTCAGGTAGAGGCTCTTCACAATCCTTTCCCCAAATAGGATTTCAAATCAAGTTCACCAAAGGTGGGTGTGCAGAGCTGGCAGAGAAGCATTGCACATCACAGATATGCACCATACAGTAGGGGACAAAACCATTCACATGTTGTGAACACTTTGATTGTGTAGCAAATAATGCAATTATCACATAAGCACAAAATCTGATATAATTTATCATGATAGCGCTGCATCTTAGCTTGAGGTCACTCACCAGGATGAATATGTAATACTCGACAAGATATTAATTATTTAAAATAATCAAACATGTGAATGGTTTTGTCCCCTCTATTTTTTTCATCAAAAAATGATACATACAGAGCTCAAAATCATGTGATATGTCATGTGATATAACATAATCATAATTAAGGTTCATTTCTATCCAAACAACACCAAATATCCCCTTGTTCTCAACCATGAAGTTCCTCTCTGCTGCCAAAGTTGACTCTATCATCCAACTGCTTAAATCTGGTCATTCCTGGCCATTATATCTCTTCCTACCTTGGTGTCTCTGTTGGTTTCATCTCCAAGATTTGCAGGAAACACTGTCCTGATATCACCAAGTCCTCTGGTGGTCGCCCTTCCAAGATTTCCCCCTCCAATCTCTATCATATCATGCATCTCATGGAAAGAGTGAAGATTGAGAATGTGACCCAAGGCACCCAGGTACTCAAAAACATTCTTAATCAACCCTTGACCTCTAAAACTGTAAGGAGGCACCTGAAGAAGGCAGGGATGAAGGCAGTTGTGAAGAATAAGAAGGCAGTTGTGAAGAATAAGAAGCCACTTCTTAGTGCAAGGTATAGGAAGGTGAGGAGGGAGTTTGCAGAAGCTCATCTAGAGTGGACTGTAGAGGACTGGAAGCATGTTGTCTAGTCAGATAAGACCAAAATAAATCGCTTGGGGTCATATGGAAGGAGGTGGGTCTATAAAAAGGCTGGAGAGCCTTTGAATGATAGGCTGGTTGAGGGAACACTGAAGTTTGGTGGAGGTTCTGTGATGGTGTGGGATTGTATGCTGTGGGAAGGACATGGATATGCTGTCAAAATTGATGGGAGGATGGATGGGGAGTTGTACAGACAGATTTTGGATGAAGATCTTCCAGCTAGCCTAGAGTATTATGGTAAAGATTCTACTGACATTATTTTTCAACAGAATAATGACCCCAAGCACACATGCAAGAAGGCCACCCAATGGTTTTCTGACCATGGTTATGAGATCATGAAGTGGCCAGCTCAGTCTCCTGACCTGAATCACATTGAACACCTCTGGACTATTGTCAAAAAATGCCTTTCTGACTATCAAAACCCCCCTAATGGAATGCATGAGTTGTGGAAGAGGGTTCAGGTGGAATGGAACAAGATAGAGCCTGAGGTGTGTCAGAAGTTAATTGAGAGTATGCCTAGGAGGGTGCATGCTGTGATGAGGGCAAATGGGGGCTATACCAAATACCATTTTTTGATGAAAAAAATAGAGGGGACAAAACTGTTCACATGTTTGATTATTTTAAATAATTAATATCTTGGCTAATATTGATAATTACATAATCATCCTGGTGAGTGACCTCAAGCTAAGATGCAGGGCTATCATGATAAATTATATTATATTTTGTGCTTATGTGATCATTGCATTATTTGTTACACAATCAAAGTGTTCACAACATGTGAACAGTTTTGTCCCCTACTGTATATAGTCATGTGAGGGTGATACTATTGACAAAGTCACAATAACAAGATACTCCAATATTAATGAGCTGATCAGGGGGTTCTCCACCCAGTGTAGCAGTAATCCTCAGTTTATACAAGGGTTACTAGTAATAAGTACATAGAGAGCTCACCTGCTGTAGTGGTAATCCTCAGAGATCAAGCTGAGGGGTGACCATTACACCAGTGACAACTTATATACCCTAATATGGCGCTTATTATGTAATCGGAAGACACAAGGCATGGAAACATAAACAGGAGACAACAAACTGAATGATGAACTCCATGCTGAACCCTGACATCACCCCCATCTCAGTACACGATGTCTTGACATGGAGGCAAATGTTGAGTTTGTTAGTGGAAACACCCACTAACATATCTTGTCAATCTCCTCCAGAACAAGGGATGGGTAAACGTCAGGCTCTGCTTGAGTTCTACCCCAGGGTACAGTTGGAGGGCAAACTCACAACTCAGGTGACGATTGCTGTAGGCACTGTAGGGACCTTTGTAGGTTTTGAATGATACCTCTCACATGTACTCCCCTATGGCATTGTGAATCCTCCTCCAATTGTATCCCTCAAATGTGCAGGGGATTGAATCTTGGCTGAGGAATATTGCATCTCCAGCTTCATAGGGTTGATGAGTGAGAGGTGTCTTTTGCCATGGAAGGGAGAAGATAGGTGTCAGCAACAACAAGAGCTTCAATACTTGGGAGCGGAAAAGGGAAATGAGCAA
>QFEC01003356.1:559-21224 GCA_003316585.1 Gomphus bonarii | reverse complement strand
GTGCTTGTGTAGGGGAAGAAATGGTAGCGGGAGGCGGGGGCGGCATCGGAATAGTGTATGTGGCGAGCGCTTCAAACGTTACCAGCGCGCCAGGTATGATATGGAAGAGATAAGCATTTGGAGTATCTCCAGCGCAAAGAAGCGTGTGTCCATCTGGGGAAATGGAGGCTGCGGAGTGACGTATCAGTCACGAAATGATTGACAATCAGAGGGTATCTCTCACCATGGTTAACGCAGGTATCGAGACGAAGCAAACCGCACAGCATGAGCCGGAACTCATCCTCCACTTTGTCCCGCAAGTCGACATCGAAAAAGCGCACCGTCATATCGTTTCCACACGCCACAAGGCGTTGGTCCGATGATGAACCTGTGTCTGCGCTTGAACTGTTTGCGATCGCCGAGGCACGCGGGCGCCGTGTACGCGTATCGTCTGTAAGCTCCGCCGGCGTGAAGAACAAATAGTTCACGATGTCGCGGTGGCCCCGTGTGGGCACAAAGTAACCCCAGCGCTTCCGAGGTGGCGAGGCTGGCATTGCGGATGAGGATTGTGGAAAGTCGTGTAGAGAGATGTGCAGTTCAGACGCGAAGCCACCAACCGCGAAGAGGAGGGCACGCGGGTTGGACGGCAAGGGCGTTGTGGCAAAACACGTCGGACGAAAGTCGAGCTCAAGGAGTGTGCGGGGAGGCTGTTGGAGTCATTAACTCAAATGCAAATGGCTTGAAGGTGGTACTGACCATGTTAGGCCTAAGCACATCCCGTTCCAGAATACTTTGGCGTGATACATAGTACACTATTCCACGTCGTTGTGGGCAGCTCAAAAGATGGCGCAGCTGCCTGTAGCCACAGCCATTGAGAAAATCGTGGTTTTTAAGATCAAATGAAACGCACGGGTGTGTGATGGTAGGTTTCGCTGTCGCTGCCGCTGTCGGTGTGCGTACTAGCAACGATTCATTTCTTACCGTCATCGTACTCGATGACCGGTGACTATGTGTGACACATTGGTCACCGATGCCCACGTCTACCCTGACTTTACCAATTTGGGACATATGTTTGTTCGGCAAACAATCGACACCCAAATATGTTAATGTCGTTTTAATTTCATACTGTCCATTTCCTGCATTGATTTTTATGCACAGTAGTCCCTTCTGTCTTCGAATCAATTGGCTCTGTCTTCGAAAAACATGGAATTTTGTTTGTGGAACAGCAACTCAAACTATTTCAACACCATGATCGCAACTCCATTCAAATTTGGTTTTTACGGTGTGCCTCTAAGTCCTTTTCTCCAAAAACGATTTCGTCCGCGTGCACCACTTTCGCGATTCTGACCCCAGGCTCTCGCATAAGAAAAGAAAAACATAATAGACCAACTATATATTATTTTTCATCCTTTCACGTCCAATACCAGAAGTACGTTAGCCTCATCCAACGGACACTGATATTCTCAAAGATAACGTTCATCACAACTCCCAGCACGCTCAACATCGCACCCCATGACACAAGCTCTCCTGCACTACCACCATGAATCCACCGACATCCGCGTCACGGATCCTCACAACACAGCACTTCTCACTGTCACGCAGACCCTTTGTCACTGTACTAGAAAATCCAGTTCTGAGGGTGATAATTGGTATTAGAAAAAATATTTTGAGACGACTGTATTTGAGCCATCAATCATGGATCACGAAAACCACGAAACGATTACTGACCATTATCCTGAGCTCATCAGCATCCTCTTTGTTAATGTTGTGCCCTCTTCTTTTGGAATAGTTTCTGATTCATGTCGGCCGTGTTACCTCACAGAGCATATCTGAACGGCACATCACTACAACCCCACCATGTAGGCTACAGGGCTGTCTCTTTAAGTTCTGATTGGGCAAGTTGGCGAAATGGCTGTCTTATGTATTGACGATAGACAAGGACGGTTGGAAACTTATTGAAGGCTTCGCCTTGACTATATCTGGAATGGCTGAGTAAGTGAAGCATATTTGCAGCAATATGCAATATGCAATAGTCATATGTGAGACACTTCTCGGGAAGGCGTACCACATATCATTGATATCCAAAACTTTCTAGGTGGTACTTCGATGATGCCCCTTAATGGGGCATAGTTTCGAGGAAACATGTAGATTCTCAGGTTGTGATAATCTAGTCGACAGCACCCTAAACGTCGTGACCAGAGTCGGATCTCGACACTTAAAGTACCTCGACCGTGGGTAAGGTATGAGTGTATATAAGAGAACCTAATCATGACCACAAGGCACATTTACAAATTTCTACTCTCATATATCATTTGGACCCCGGAGATCCCCAAAGCCCGCTGAGCCCGCGTTTGCATCTGGTGCGGAAAATCAGTTGAGCAGCAAATACCGGAAAACCCTTTAAGAAGACTGATAGTCGAATATGTGATAATCAAAACAGTATTAGGGGTCCTGCCTTATATGCCGGAAACTATCAATCAATAAACGAATTTTGTCTCAAGTCAACGTTCATCGTAGACCACGATGGCGTTCTACGAATGCTTAGAGGACTCCTGCGAGAGGGAGCTGTGGTCCATGCTCCCTGCAATTGTTTTCGTGGCCATTGTCATCACGTTGTCCTTGCCTGTACCACTACCGCGCTTTCTGTCCAGCTTCTTTGCGATTATCAAGTCACCCTTCTTGCCTACACTCACTCTTGCGGAGGCTGAAGAGCTTCAACGCCAGTTTGACGAGACAAACCCATCGTCGTCCCATTCAGATGATCGAGCAGTCAAGAATGTCCGCGAGAGAGCTCCAAAGTGGCGCACGGCGTTATTCTGGTTGCTTGCACTTATCGAAGTAGGGGGATGGCTCTCCGTAGCCATTGTGAAAGCAATTCATGCCAAAGGACACTCTTCTGGCGATATCCGGTTATATTTACCATTCCTCACTACAGGAACCTGGGCGTATGCCTTAGTACGCGTCATGCACACCCCCCCTCTCACGCCGCCATACGATCTTTTTACGCTGACCATCCTTCATCTTATTGGAGGAATATTGTCTGTAGGAGGCCAACTCTACTCCAATCAGACCCTCGGCACACAATCGCCATCAAACGGAATTCTGCTAGCTGAGGCGGTTGATCTAGGAATTGTTACTATATTCTTGGCCCTCATTTTGTCCTTGCCATTAAACCTTCCCAGCCAAGGCATTGTTAAAGAGAAAATTGTGAGTATTTACAATGATTGAACCGTTTTGCAACTGACCCACCCAGGGCACGGTCATATCCCCTGAGGACTACACTTCTCTGGCTGGCTGGGTGTCCTTTCAATGTGACTTTCAATTTTCAATGTTTGTTTGCTTGTTTTGACCAGGTTCCACCAAGGGGTCCGACCGCTTGTTGTTGCCGTGCGTCTTTGTGATGAACATAATGTCCATTCAATGTTGATCGTTTCTTCGCATGTAGGGTAGTAGAAAAACACTCAAGTGAGTACACATGCCGTCTATTTGCACAGAAATTTAATTCAGTAAATTCTAGTGAGGAAGATGTTTGGGAAATGTCTCCTACGTTCAAGGCGAGAAACACTTTCTGGTCGTACCAGCATACCCAGTTTGTATTGCATTCTCTGAGACTATGTTCAGTCCTCATCGGGTTGGTTTACAGCGCTTCTGGCGTGTTTCTGAAGTTGCTGCGTGTGAATTCTATGGATTTCACCATCGATTTTGTTTTCACAGAACTTAGCGTAATTATGGAGTTCGCAGCACCATTCTTTTTGCAGTGAGTGACTCCTAAAGCACTTTGTTGCACTTACTCCTCATTATTATCCTTTAGGCGCATACTCGAGGGACTGGAAGACCCCCATTCAGGACCCAGATCTCGCCTTTACGTGTACGCCACCCTTGCGTTCACCGCTACTCTCTTGAAGGTAGTGTTGTATTCAGTATATACCGCGTAAATTTTATTAAAGCCGTTTTGAATGGTTAGGCGCAGTCAGATCTACAACATGTGAGTGCCGTCGGGAATGAGGAAGAGCCGCCACGAGACTAAAGTCATTTAAACCCCCCTTTCCTGCTCAAACAAAGCTGTGGTATGGTAGACGGGCTTGCACTAGGATCGGAACCCAGCTGAGTGCCGCCATCTATGACAAGGCGCTGCGGATTCGTGACCAAAGTGGCGTTGTTTCCAAAACCGAATCCAATAATGAAGAGACTTCTGGAAACAGCGGAAAAGTCGCTGAGGACGGAAAGAAGGATGGTACGACCCCTCAAGGAGGACCCAAAGATAAGAAAGATAAGAACAATGACAATGACAAAGAAAAAAATACTGGTGCAGACGTTGGCAAAATTGTGAATTTAATGGGAATTGACTGGTCTGTCGTTTATAACCAGTGGATGATGCCTCAATGTTGACTTTTTGTGCAGTCAAAAAGTGCAAAATGCAGTCCAGTCTCTGCCTTTTATCTATGTGAGCACCGTTTGTTTCTCACTTTATGGATTTAGTTAGATGACTCACTCCTGTGCAGACTGCCCCTTTGCAGTTGGTCCTTTCATGTGTATATCTATATAAGTGAGTGTACATGTAGGGAACGTTCCTCATGCAATTATCTTACACAATAATTTTCTGAATAGCATTCTGGGATTCTCCGCGTTCGCCGGTTTCATTTCTCTGGCTCTTGCTCTGCCAATGTCACAGTGGCTTGCAGTCAAAACCATGCAGATCTCCAAAGGCACTCTTGAAGCTAAGGACTCCCGGATGAAATTGATAAACGAGATGTTTGCTGCCGTAAATGCATCAGTTTCTGAGTATGTCTAACGACGTCTAACATACCCAAAGATTAAGTTTATCAAATTTTGTGCTTGGGAGAACCAATGGATTAAACGGGTCATGCAAGGTATGATGGGCTTCCTCAGTTATACTTTTTACTTTAATTTTGCCACAGCTCGTGATGTTGAGATTGTTTGGCTACGGAAAGGTGTGTTGACTATGCATACCATCCCTGTACCCCTTCTAACCGCTCCTCCCCTCGCCTTTAGCGCGAAATGTCAACGTGGCAGCCACAATGGTGTGGATGTTGGTGCCCAATTTGGTGTCGATAATCTCTTTCTTTGTTTACGTCTACACTGGTCATCAACTGAAAGTTTCGACCGCGTTCACAGTACGATCCTTTCATTTCATGTAAAGCCCTTTGTAATTAACACTCTCAGGCCATTCGACTTTTTGAAATGCTCAGACAACCGATGGGTGCAGTACCATATGCGCTTGTTACGTTGGCTCAGGTACGGATTCCCACTAGATGTCCAACTCATGCTTCTCATATTATTTACCCCTTCAGACAAAAGTCAGTTTGGATCGTTTGAACACCTTCTTTAACGAAGGCCAAACACCGGACGATGTGTGTAGCCTCACACGAAAAGTGAGAACTGAACCGCAAGACTTGAGGCTGGACAACGCAAGTTTCAGATGGACTTCCAGCACCACAGAAGCCGAGGCTAGCAAGAAAACCACATCATCCACTGAAACTTCTGGAGTATCTGCCAGTGGCGTTCCTTCCGCAAATGATAACGATGCTGCGGCAACAGCATCGACTTCTGCTGGGACTATAGTAGGAATCGAACAGGATACTGAAAATACGTTTGAACTCAAGAATATCTCGCTTCAAGTTACCCCAGGAAAATTGACGGTATATTTTTTTTACATTGGACTCGGTTGGAGCGGCCCTGATGCTCTCCGATGGATGTACAGGTAATCACCGGCCCAACTGCATCAGGCAAGACTGCCCTTTTGGTAATATAATCATTGGACTTGAATCAATAATTCCTAATCCTCCTTGTTATCATAGATGGCCTTGTTGGGTGAGATGGAGATGATATCCGGGAGTGCTTCTCTTCCTAAAAATTCGAGTATCGTGGATCAATATGGATATACAAATTCTATTGCGTACGCCGCACAAACGCCTTGGCTCCAACAATTGAGCATCAAGGTAGAGGGAGCCTTTTATATCTATCTGGTTGGATAGATAAATAAATCCCCCATTGCCAGGACAACATTCTATTTGGATACCCATTGGACCAAGAGCGCTATGATGCCGTTGTAGAGGCTTGCACTCTCCGTCCTGATTTTGACATGTTAGAAGATGGCGATCAAACCGAAATCGGTTCCAAGGGAGTATCACTCTCGGGTGGGCAAAAAGCACGGTACGGATGATCAGATGATCATTAACTGTCTACTGATATGATGTCGACTCTGACATGTTTAGAGTCGCGCTTGCCCGTGCGGTTTATGCCCCTACTCATTACCTCTTATTGGATGACATTTTCAGGTAGGAGGTGATTACACAATTATCGCATGTCGCTCACTGGATCTTGCAGTGCTGTTGTAAGATTCGAATGAAGACGCTTGTATCAACATCTCAAAATTGACTGGTGTTTCTGTTCACAGGATAGTCACACCTCTCGGTTCCTGTTTGATCGCCTCATCAACGGGCCACTGGTTGCGCACCGAACAGTTCTCCTCGTTACCCACCATATTGACCTGGTACTTCCCCGAACGCACTACCTTGTTCAACTTTTGGATGGTCGGGTTGACCATCAAGGGACGGTTGAAGAACTTAAACAACAAGGCCTTCTTGACTACATTGCTCATGACCCATCCTTGCACCCCAAGGCCCAAGCAACGGACAAGACTGGTGAACAGGCAACACCTGCCGTACCAGAAAGTGAAAATGAGAAACCCAAACAGGCAAGAAAGTTGGTTGAAGACGAAGTGCGGGCGGAAGGCAAAGTCAAGTGGTCAATATACAAGACATATCTCAGAGCGTCGTGGGTGCCAGATTGAATTCTTATTTCTGTCACGGTTATTCAATTTTTAACTCAGATCTTACTGGCTTTGGGTCATTGTGTTGTTGGGTATCCTAGTCGAGCAATGTCTGGATGTTGGTACCCGACTGTGGGTCAGCATCTGGGGCAGTGTATGTAACGTTTCCTTGAATTCACGCTTTATATTGAATTCTAGGGCAATTAGGCTTACCGCCAACCCACCGCTTCTGTGGTAATATCTTTATTATCTCATACTCGTGGTCATTTCCCAGCTCAAAACCAAATATGGCTTTCCCCCGCGAGATTTGATATTCTCAATACGTCAGTCTCCCGAGACATCTCCACACGCTTCCCAGATGCAAGGTTACATCCCCTGTTCTACGTCTGGGTATATTGTGCTATTGGTATAGCTACTGCTGGTGTCGCTATTTTCACGGAGTGGGTATTGTTCACTGGTGGTCTCAAAGCAGGTAAATGACGAGTGGCTCTGGGTAAAACTTCGCTCAATGCCACATCGTTTAACAGGTCGTATTCTGTTTCAGAACCTCTTAACAAGTCTCAGTGCCGCAACATTCCGATTTTTTGACACAACTCCGACGGGTAGGATCTTGAATCGCTTTGGAAAGGACTTCGACTCGCTGGATGGGATGCTTCCTTTCATGCTTCACCACACATCCATTTCTATCGCAACTTTCCTTGCGGCAGTTATCACTGTGGTCGTCATTGTTCCATGGTTCATTCCCGCAGCGGTTGTTCTCTCGGTGAGTCATCATATGGCGCTAGAATTGCCATTAGACAACCACTTGGATGACTGATCAGTCGTTCCTTAAAGTACCTTTATATTCGATTAAGCCTAGACTATCTTTCTGCTAGCCGCGATCTACGCAGAATGGAATCAACATCGCGTTCTCCCATTTTGGCTGGCTTTTCTGATCTCGTAGATGGCCTGATAACAGGTGAGAAAGCTCCAAGATCGACCTTGTCCGTCTTTGACATAAATTGATCTAGTTCGTGCATTTTCTGCTGAGAAGAAGTTCCTCGAGGGACATTACAAGCGTGTCGATACAAGCAACAAGTTCTGGTATTTCAGCTGGATGTTGAATCGATGTATGTCTTTTACACGATTGCCTTATTATGAGCCATGTTTCATTTCTCGTCAGGGCTACTACTCCAATTTGATACTCTGGGTGCCACCAATGTCTTCTTGGCTACGTTGATCGTACTGTCGGGTTATGTTTCTGCAGGCCTAGCAGGTCTATCCATTGTTAGCGCGATGTCGTTTTCAATGAGTGTTTATTGGACATGCAGAGGATACACAGAGCTGGAACTGGCTCTCAAGTATGTATATCATTTCATCCTGCATGATAAAGCTTCAGCTTACTTTGAACTTCCAGCTCTGTGGAACGAGTGGTAGAATACCTCGATGTTCCCAAGGAACCTCCGGCAGTGATCGAGTCCAATCGAGTTCCTGCTTACTGGCCCTCTAGCTCGGATTCGGATTCACTCTTGGTGGTAGAAGACCTTGAAGTGAAATATGCTCCCGAATTGCCTTCTGTTCTTCATGGTATCTCCTTCTCCTTGAAGGCTAAGGAGCGAGTAGGCCTCTTGGGACGCACTGGATGCGGGAAATCTACATTGGCAAGTGCATATATCTTTCTAATCTCCTTCAGCTAATTTTTTCTTTTACTGTTGAGCAGGCGATGAGCATTCTGAGATTTGTCGATCCCGTCAAAGGAAAAATTATAATCGACGGTAAAGACATTACGACGATTGGCACCCAAGACCTCCGCTCTCGTGTGACATTTATTGCGCAAGACCAAGCTCTATTTCTCGGCACTGTGCGGTGAGTGTGTTCTCAAGACCGGGCGTGAAACTCCTGATCGTTTTTAGAGATAATCTGGACCCATTTAATGAGCATACAGATGCAGTGTGCTTGGATGCACTTGCTCGCGTCAATCTAATCACGGACTCTGTGGGAAGTTCCCAGAAGAATTCCCGAGTACCATCCAGGGCATCTTCAGTTCATGAGGGCAATGGTGAAGGCTCTGCATCGTCGGTCATTGGTTCGGAATCAGCCACACAGGTTGAAGGCGACGGCAAGATCATCATTACTCTAGATACCAAGGTATCCGCAGGTGGACAGAACTTTAGCAATGGTCAACGACAATTACTAGCGATGGCTCGGGCTCTGTTGAGGCAGAGTGCTGTCGTCATTTTGGACGAGGCAACGAGTTCTATTGACAAAGTTTGTGTTTTCAACCTCAAGTGAGAATATGTTAATCCTTACTCTGCTTAGGCTACAGACGCGAAGATCCAGGCAGCGATTCGAGAGGAATTCCATAGTTCACTGCTTTTAACGATTGCGCACCGATTGGAAACCATAATTGACGTGAGTGTCTTGTCCTGTGTTATGCATCCCACAGTAACGGCAGTATGTTAGTTCGACCGCCTGATCGTTTTAGACAAAGGCCAAATCGTAGAGTTTGATACCCCTTTGAACCTCATCCACAAGGAGGGTGGAGGTGAGCGTCGTGTTTTATTTATGCTTCAGGCTTCCTCATTAAAAGTCTTGAAAGTCTTCCGGGAGATGTGTATCCAGAGTGGATCATTTAAGGACCTTGAAGTAGCTGCGAAGGCGCATGCACTTCTTAATATTTAAGCATTACGTTTTAGGAAGAGAAGAGTTTTATCAACCTCCGATCAATCATAGTCCACTTGTAAAAACAATGGTTTATATATCACTTCGATCTGCACTGCGCCTGGCCTCTGAATTCCAATACACCTCAACATTGGGGGCATGCTTTAACACTTTTTCATGAATTTGAAAGGTGGAATGCCAGGGCAATTTTCGTTGTTCCTGATGATGTCGAGACGGTTGTATTGTTCACATGCAGCTGCGTATGCATAGGACTGCTAAACGTACGGAAACTTCAGGCAGGTAAAATGGCTCCTAGAGGATGAATATACTGAAGGGAGTGATTTCTTAACAATAATTCTCAGCTGAAATACTTTCTCCAAGAAGTTCATACATTTCTCCTTTCACGCACGCCCTTCCATGCAGCAACTTTCTATGAATGAAGAAACACCTAGGAGACGTAATGCGACAACGGACGGTTCATATATATGCCAATGATCAGAGTTAGTACAGATGATGGCTACTGATAACTCTCAAGTAAGGTCAATTTTTCTGTTGCTGTATGTTTTCATTTCAACAAACCATGGAGAGGAGACAGGGTTTTAAGAAAGAAACGTTCTGTAACAGCAAGTTTCGTCTGATCATGATCATAACTTAGCGGGCTAGGGCAAGAGAAGTTGCAGGCTGGCACTGATTGTAATAGAAGTCCGTAAAGATAAAAGTTCTGTTCTGAACACGCGAAATCCCTGGGGATTGCTATCTTGTTATCGATTGTTGATTAGAAAAGGCGTTGCGTGCCACCTCACCGCGCAGTCGTTGTCAGGGTACCCTGAATGGTCAAACTCTGGTCGTTTTCACGTGGGGTCTGATACTGTCAAATGGCATTGTCCATCCCTTATATTTTTAACTTTGGAACATTACTGTGGAAATTCTTTGGCATGGATATCGGGCTACCAAAGACAAAATGCACCTAATAACGGATGTTTTTCGTTGCTTGATGTTTCATTTTTACAACACTGGTATGTTTTTGACCCAGTGGTTATTTGTTCGTGGGCATAGAAAACAACTTAAAATACGGTTACCTCCCGGGCCCAAGCCTTTTTCACTGCTCGGAAATGTTTTTTAGCATGCCTAGGAAGAATGAGTAGGAGACAATGCTCGCTGGGCGAAATCTATGGTCCATAATCTTTGAATCTTACTTGGGTGAGAACGCCCAGATCTACCGCTGACTGAGCTGCTAAAGACGGTGTCTCCTGCTACGGTGTTCCTTCTTGCCATGGTCAAGTATCCTCGTATACAAAAAGACGGCACAGGTGGAGATAGGTCACGTTGTAGGCTTACATGGACTTCCAGACTTTGTTGACCAACCTCAGCTCCCATTCATCATGGCATTAGTGAAAGAGACCATTCGGTGGCAACCACAGGCTCCTCTGGGCAAGTGACTTGTTTCTGCATAATAAGAACACCCAGTCCCATCCTACCCTATGCAGGTGTCTCCCATCTTCTTAACAATAATGATTAATACAAAGGGTTTCGACTTCCTGCAGGTGCTATGGTCATTGGCAACATTGGGTGGCTCTTCTATCCAAGAGATGTCTGAAAAATGCCTCCTCGCTTTCACGAGCACAAACGAGTCTGATCATGCGGCATCATTTTTCTTTGACCGCATCCTAATTCTCTTGTCGTGCTAGACCACTTCGGCGGCCGAGCACTTACTATGTCAGACCCACACACAAGAAACCCCTTACTATGTATGCACAGGACTTTAGCTTCTCGATCAACTGGGTGGGGCGGGAAACGACTCATGGAGTCGTACCAGCGGGTGGAGGGTCTTCGCTGGTGCACCTGCCCGCTCCAGAGAACGTGGTGAGGTGCCTCTAGGAGGGAGGCAGACCCACCTCTTTTACATCCTGTCCCCGCAGCGCGATCGGCTCTCTCCGTGGGTGTTTCCCAGATACCTGACTTTCTGTTCTATCTAGTTGAACATCATAATCCAGAGTCTAGCTCACCGGTATAGGTTGCAAAGAAGTCTTTGAAAACACTGGCACAAGAGCCCATCACTAGAGCGACGTCAACTTCGAATAGCGTCCAACGTCATTCCTGTCGTTTTACTCACTTCTGAATATCTTGTCTCCCAGAGGTGGAGCAAATCCTATGGCGGATTGCGGTCATTTCATATTGTCAATAAGGGTATGGAAGCCAAAGAAACCGACCAATGATTGTCATTAGCTAGCTCCCCGAAGCTCTCGCGAGATGTGACCTACGTACAGTGCAGCAGTTTAAAAATATGGTATAGATGAGTGACTCATAAGTTTAGCATGGCGGCAATGACAACTCACCTAGGGCTCAGGAGTATGTCGACCACATAGTCTCGTTGACGAAATCTAGTCTGTTTCACATCAAAGGTACCACAGACAGCTATCTTTCCTGCTTGACATACGGGCCAAAAACGATGGGTACAAAATATATTACACAAAGGCTCTTTCTTTCCGGTCAGTGTCTCCTTAACCTGCCGCTTCATCGCAAGGAAGTCAAACCAAGGACGGTAGTACTCTGCCTAACCCCAGTCAATGACCCACAATTCATTGTGATCACCAAAAATATGGCTGGGCTTATCCAGATCTAATGTGTGAGAATTAATGGTGCTGAGTTGTCCAACTTGCCTATGAAGGTGCCCTAGTTGACTGTATTTTACCAAAGATGGGTGATTGATTGGTTCGTAGCCGAACATCCTGGAAAGCTAGACCGAGGATGAAGGATGGTGCTAAGTTCGCTAGTTGATGAACGCAACGTCGTAAAGTGATTGAGATGTGTAAATTTTCTACGGACGAAAGTGAGGACCAGAATTAAGAGGCTGCTAGCTGTGGATATAGTTCATTGTGTGAATTGTCCTTATTCGACTCAGTTGACATGGAGAAGGGGTGATGTGGTGTATAAGAAGACCATGCTAAGATCAAGGGCTTCGGAGACCTTTATATATACTGTTCAAAGTATTGGTTTGCTTTGATCGCAGTTTCTTGCGTTATACAAACTATCCAGAGCCCACCCATAGGGGATCTGATTCAGTGAGCTTAGGTTCCGCTGGAGCTGAAAGAGCTTATTATGATTAGAATATATCAGATCCTGCCAATTTCTAGACAACTACGTTTACAATTCGGTGCCTACCATACAATCTGAGCAGAGTGTTTGGTAACCAGTTTACAACAGCCTCAAGACTATCAACAGCCAACCTGAAACCGGACGGCAATGGTGTTGGCGAGGTGTTGGGATACAACTCCAAACATCCTGTCGATACACCAACAAAACTCCGGATCTATACTGCCGGTGGTGTGTGCGTTTGAGGTCCGGGTTAGTGTGGACATCTGTGGGCTGCACGACTCAACCTGTCAAAAAAGTTTGCCCCGCTCCACGACCCTCTACCTTTTCACGATTTTGAGATGGCCCCTTCTGCATCCAAACAAAAAAGATTGGCCGAAAAGGCTGCCAAAGCCGCCTCCCGCGGTACTAACGGCACATCGACGTCAACACCAACGACATCCGTCAATGGCGAAAGTGCAACCAATACACCGCTAACGAGTTTATCAGCGGCACAAAGTAGGGAGGATCTTACCTCCATGGCGAAACTGCAGATCGCAACGGATCGGTGAGCCAGCTAAATATGTTGGTGGGATGATAGCTGACGATTCGCGCAGGAGTGCCGCTGGTGTGTTAGTGTCAGACGTTAAGGGCCGTGACGTTAAAATCGATGCGTACACACTATCGTTCCATGGTCGACTACTGGTGGAGAATGCTGAGGTTTCACTAAACTACGGGCAGAGGTCTGTGTGACGTTCAATTTTGCATAATTATTGGCAATTGATTTATTGTTTGTAGATACGGTTTATTGGGGGAGAATGGCTCCGGAAAGGTACTTTAAATGTATATCACTATTATGGACTACTTTTCATGCTTGCATAGTCCACTTTCCTCCAATCGATTGCCGAGCGGGACATTGCTATTCCAAACCACATTGATGTGTGTCGTATCCATGACAAGTTTGCACCCAGGAAAACTGACATTCTGCTCTTAGATCTACCTTGTTAAAGGAGAAGCAGAGCCTTCTGATGTCAATGCTGTTGATTTCATTATTCGTTCAGCACAGGCCAAGGTTGCCGCTCTCGAACGCCGCATTGAAGACCTCTCACTTGAAGCAGACGACCCGGAAGCGCAAGTGGCACTTGACGCAGCATACGAGGAATTGGAAGAATTGGACCCAAGTACTTTTGAGGCCAAAGCAGGCAGTATTCTGCATGGGTTAGGCTTCAGCCGCGAGATGATGAAGCGCCCAACGAAGGATATGAGCGGTGGATGGCGGATGCGCGTAGCACTAGCGCGAGCTCTATTTATCAAGCCCCACTTACTTTTGTTGGGTGAGTACAAGCTGTAAAAATCGTGATTGTAATCAGCTGACTTTGTGAACAAAGATGAGCCTAGTGCGTTGAGATGTTCATGTTCCCTATTCAGTTGTTGACACGGTTATAGCTAATCATTTGGATCTTGGAGCGGTGGTGTGGCTTGAAGCTTATTTATCTACTTATAATCATATTCTTGTCGTATGTCTTACCTTCAGAAACGTCTTCAATCTCTCACCCGTATCTCTAGATCACATCGCACTCGCAAGACTTCATGGACAATGTATGCACAAACATAATGGAACTGACGCATAAGAAAAAGGTGAATTCCCACTTCTCTTGTATACACGATTTTACTAACGAGATACTACTGTCAGATGGTATACTACACTGGTAATTACACAACCTACGTACGGACAAGGCAGGAGAATGAGGTTAACCAGATGAAGGCATATCACAAACAACAAGAAGAAATTGCTCATATTAAAAAGTAGGTGACCCAGTTCTATACCTGGGTGACGGTGTACTAACCCAGACGGCAGGTTCATCGCGAGTGCCGGTACTTACGCTAACCTTGTCAAGCAAGCAAAGTCAAAGCAGAAGGTGCGCCTTGCCTGGATAGGGTCGCATCAAACACTGATTCATTCTATCGGGTGAAGATTATCGACAAGATGGAAGCAGCTGGGCTAATCGAGAAAGTAGAAACGCTCCGACCGCTGCGGTTTAACTTCGAAGATGTTCGGAAGTTGCCGCCACCTATCATTGCATTTAACGAGGTCGCTTTCTCGTACTCTGGGAAGCCCGAGGATTATCTGTATAAAGATCTCTCGTTTGGTATCGAGTGGGTGTTCTTTGATTAATCGTCTTCCCTCACGGACTGACTTGACTGGAAAGCATGGACTCACGAGTGGCCATCCTCGGAAATAACGGTACCGGCAAGTCAACACTGCTGAATCTCATTACAGGCGCCCTACAACCATGCGAAGGCACAATATCTAAACATGCAGCACTTAAACTTGGCAAATACAGCCAACACTCGGCTGATCAACTGCCGTATGACAAAAGCCCTATTGAACATTTCCAGAGCGTATATTATGAGAAACATCCTGATAAGGACATCATGGTCGGTTGTACCGCCTCCGTTGCTATGCCTTGGCTGATCGAAACTTCCTTTGGCGATGTACCGTAGTTCTGGCGTGCTCAATTGGGTCGGTTTGGGTTGTCGGGCACTCACCAGACATCCCCGATCAAGCAACTGTCGGATGGTTTACGTAATCGGTACACGTTTCGTTAAGTAAATATTATGTGTATTTATTCATTCGATCTGGTTGCAGTGTCGTTTTCTCCCAACTCGCCATGGAGCACCCTCACATTCTCTTGCTAGGTGAGTTCTTTGCTCATGATTATTACAGTTTGCCTTGCCTTGGAGCTTATCCTGTCGATAAGATGAACCCACTAACCACTTGGATATGGGGTCCATCGATGCACTCGCGCGGGCCATCAAGGAGTTTGAGGGTGGTGTGGTTATCGTCTCGCACGATTTCAGTGAATGTCGTCGACTGGTCGACTGGATTCATGCTTACGTAAATAATCGCAGGATTAATTTCACAGGTCGCAGAGGAACTGTGGGAGGTCAAGGATAAGACCATCCGGAACTTGACCAAGGTACGTAGGTTCAGCACTGACTCGTAACTCGTCTTAACGTGGACGCTTCGGTTGTCAGGAGGACGTCACCATCGTGGACTACAAGGCCAACCTTGTGAAGCACAGTAAGCGTTGTTCTAACCCTGACCTTCGGGAGACATGATTCACACGCCAACCCTAGGTATGAGAGAGATTGAAAAGGCCAAGTTGATCAGCAAAACGACTGGCAAAACTAAGACCTGAACGTGCTCTTTGTGCGTTTTCATTGTGCTAGTTTGTATGTTCCATGTTAGTCCACATCTATACATCGCTGTTCCTATGACTAGAGTTAGCTGCCTGCATGTTTTCAGATAACTAGTCTAATCGGAGGTTATGTCGTTTGCACGTGACCTTGCCAACGTCACGTTTCTATTGTCGTTTTGAGCTAATTTTCAAATCTTCATTTCTTGGTCAATTCTTGACAGATTTGTCTGGAACTTGAAATATGATCCTTCCTGTATATTTGGTGCTCTCAACAGTAGAAGTCCCAAATAATTTCATTCAAAATTGCATTTGTTGGCTAATCCAAGAGTCCATCCTATCTGTATCAAAGAGCTGCAAACTAGATGTTCAAAAATTATGAGAACAATCACAGACCTTGTTTAGTATTTCTTCCTTGCTCTGGAATATTTTTAGATCCCAATCATAAATGTGTAGTCTGATTAATTAAATAATTTGACATTATGAATTACCAATGTGGCTCACTTGCATGTGTGTTACTAATACAAAGAGCTCTCAAGGGTGTAATTTCAGCACAAATATAAAATACTAAGTAAGATCTGTGATTATTCTCATATTTTTTGAATGATGAGTTGAAGCTCCCTAGTTCTGTGATAGGGAGGAGTGTTAGGTTAGCCAAAAAATGTATTTTAAGTAAATATATTTCGACCATCTACTGCTTGGAGTACCAAGGCATTCAGGAGGGAGCATATTTTTTAAGTTTCAGATGAATATGTCGACTAAGAAATGATGATTTGAAAATTCAAAATGAGATTGGCAAGGTCACGTGCAAGCGACAATAAAACTTGAACATATAATGATGTTACATAAGCAAGACAGACTGAAACGAAAGGCGGGTGCCGTCGGTAATAAGGATAGGACCTGGGCAGCATTGCCGACTTCCTCCGGCGTCGGACGGCTTGACGGTTCTGTATATTTTTGTATTAAAATGTTTCAAGGAAGAAATGTATAATGTTATCTTTGGTACGAGCATCTTCGAGTCTCGCTACCTCTTCTCTCAAAATGCTTCTTGGAAATTCACCGTCGACTGTAGTCTCTGCTAGTCGACTTCAGACTGACACCGACTCTGGCCAGGCCGAAGACCTAGAGACGAAAGGTAACGGCTTAGAATCTGACCCATCGTCGGTCAAGGAAGCCGTCCATTCGAGCGCTGATATACACTCTGGTATTGAGCCACCTGACGGTGGATATGGCTGGGTCATTGTGGTGTGTACATTCATGGTTTCTGGCAAGTACTCTGAATCGTTTTGGGGCCGCATCTTGTATTGATCAATGGAGCGCAGCGGTAACATGGGGGTAGAAAGTATTTCATTCTCCTGGAAGACAGAGCCATTAATATCTGTACAGGACCAACAATACTTTTTCCATCTTCTTGAGTTTCTACAGAAAGAACCAATGCATGGCATCACCTTTATCAGTCAGACAACTACTAAGTGTTATACCAACGCAGACTTTCCAGGCGCGACTGACACACAATTTGCGTTTATTGGTGGCCTTTCCACCTCGACTGGCATGGCCTCTGCCCCCTTCATTAATTATCTCTCCAAGCGATTCAACTTCAAGGTGCCACTCGTCGTCGGCGTTGCTCTCCTCGTCTTTGCCCAGATATTCGCGGGTTTCAGTACTCGAATCTGGCAATTGTTCCTTACACAAGGTGTCATGTTAGGCCTTGGTATAGGCCTTGTGAGTACTTGATATTCGAGAGTGAATATTTGTATAAATGTTTTCCCTGTATCCTAGGTGTACATACCAACACTTCCCCTGACGAACCAGTGGTTTTCCACGAAGCGCGCTCTCGCTGGGGTGAGCTACTTGTCCGCATATATGTTGTATCGTCACCTTCACGTTTCACCCTCTGTCACCAGGGGTTAGCCGGAGCAGGTATTTGAGTGTTTCTCTAAACATGAATCATTCTCGCTCAATATCTGTAGGATCAGGTGCCGGGACTCTTGGTTTGTCGCTCATCACGCGAGTTACCATTCAACGCTGGGGCCTTAGATGGGCGTTCTTCGTCAATGCCTTCATAACCCTTGCAGTCATGGTTCCCGTTTCCTTTCTCCTAAAGAGTGCGTAAATTCATCCATGTGCTGAACACTCGCAGGGGGACACATCCAACATTATCCCCGCTCTCTTTTTTTAATTGTATCAGTATGCCCTACTCACATCTTCAACAGGCAGAGTCCGCATAATCCAAGCAAGATTTGAACCTATCCAATATCAACTTCTCTGGCATCCTGGCTTTTTGTACGTTTGGATCTGGGGGTTCCTCATCAATCTCGGTTACATTTCGACTGTCTTCTCAGTCCCTACTTACTCAACCTCCGGCCTTGAGTTCTCTCAGGCCCAGGGCTCTAGCATGGAAGCGATCCTGGCTGCGAGCCAAACGTTTGGCCGTCCCTTCATGGGACTGCTGATGGATAGGTTTGGGAGACTAAACGTGGCTGCAATTGCAACCTTCATCGCCGGCCTGAGCTGTCTTGTCATCTGGATGTTTTCTAGGACATATTCCCTGCTTGCGTTCTTCGCCTTCGTACAAGGTATTGGATTTAATACCATGTAAACTGAAATCATGATAATCTGAATACAACTTTCTTCAGGGATATCCGGAGGGATTTTTTGGGCTGGGGCTGGGGCCATAACTACCGAAGTTGTCGGCCTCAGAGATCTTGGTTCCGCGCTTTCCATCTTGTGGCTCACCGTTGTCACCCCTTGCATGTTGGCCGAGCCCATCACGGTATGGTTCGTGAAATTCTCTCAAAGATACCTACATAAATCTGGAGCGGACGTTTTCCTCATCTCAATCGGTTTCGCGGGAGCCACCTTTGTCGCAGCTTCTCTGGTGCTGATAGGGGCAAAGTGGTGGAAGCAAAAGAATTGCAGAGTTTTCGTCAAGACATGATTTTTGAGCCCGAGGCGATGGGACCTGATTACTTGATGGCTCTGGTTTGTCTCTCTTGTATTAGAAAAGAGGCGGGAAAGTCTCTTCCCCTTCCAGATTGCCATAATTTTGTGCAATGTCGACCAAGTTTGTGCTCCTCATATAGTGTTTTCTGATAGATGTATTGTAACAGCCCTGAGGCCTGAAATTAGTGCAGAATAGGAAATGCCCCTCAGATGGCATGAGACAGGTTGGAATTTATGTGGCCAATCAACACTCGTTCCGACACTCGGTATGGAAAACAGGGTTTGATCCGGCGCGTGCTACCTTATAATAATGTTGTTATCGCAGACCCTGCATATGCATGCTGAAACTTGACCCCAACCATGTATTGTGACCATAAGCTGCTATATAGCATATAGCCTTGAATTGAACTGAAAAGGAGCAGAGTCAAGACTGAAAACAGCTGTACTCATCCCTCTGAGATACTCTGCACCATGTATCCCCTCCAAGCTCCTCATGTGATCTCCGCACACATGACACTCCATCCTGTCATTGTCACCATGTCATCATCCTGACACACAGACCTCCACATCACTGTCTCCTTCATTCCAAATGACCCTCTCTCTTGTTATACTATCCCTGTATCCTAATATAGTTTCCCTCCCACATTCAGATAACTCTGTTCCATTCAATACCATACTCCAAATGTATATAAATTTCCATGTATTTGTAGCTAGTTCTCTAGTTCAAATATCAATTTATTTTCCTCCACACTATCTCCATCAACTCACTCCATAACCTTACTCTGTAACACCTCCATAAATACAAGGACAAGATGATATAAGAGGGTGTAACATATAAGTTAAAGTGAAGGCCATACAAGGTTCGACTTCAATAGCTTGGACCAAGCAACCACCCTTGGATAAGACATCTGTGACTTTAGGCTTAACAAGTGTCATGTGTGTGGAGATTGTTAGGGTGGCCCCTGAAGCGCTCGCTGAGGTTACCAAGGTCACAAGGCTGAGCCTAGCAAGGGGGAAATCCTAAGTCTATTAAACTGTGTACATAGAAATATAGCCTCACCTAGCAAGGGGGAAATCCTAAGAGGAAAACTTAGGATCTCTTGCTAGTGAGCTATGCAAACTATATACTTGTTATCTGCTTCCTGCTTCCTCAGCATACCTTACCCCTCGATTGGGCTCTAAGGTATGATGGCCCCACAATCTATATCTGGTGTTCTGGTGCTTGGGCCAATACCTTGGTTCCTTGGTCCAGGATGTCATGGAGTTGGACTGAGTGACTGGTGCTTCTCTTATCGTCTGTATGTGTAGTTTGGTTTAGTAACCATCGGTATAGGTGAATCAGTTCAGCATTAGTTCAGGTTACAAAATGGGTTATCCCCTGACATCTCCCCCTCTTCTAGAGTGCTGCATCCTTGAAGCATGTGCTATGATCAATTTGAAAGCCATTAACTGAATCCTTCAGGGTTCTCCCAGGTGTGAGTGGTAGAACTCCTGTATCTTCGCTGATGCTGCCATATCTTCCTCTGCTACCCAGGTATTCTAACTGTACCTGTACCCCTCCCACTTCACTAGGAAGTAGGTTCAACCCCTCATCAACTGACTGTCTAACACTCTCTCCGCTATGTAGTGTTCCTCTCCATCTACCAGCTCAGGAGGTGGGGGTAGCTTGGTTCTTCAGCCCAATATTGGGTCTTTGGTAGCTGGAATGAGCTTGATCATATTAAAGACCAGATGAAATTGAGACATAGAAGGGGGAAGCTGAAGTCTGTATGAATGCTTCCCCACTCAGCTCTGGATGATGTATGGCCTGAGGTATCAATGACCAAGTTTTCAGGATAGTTAGGTCATGCAAATATCTGATCTGTCAAGGAAGACTCGGTCACCTATGCAATATTCAGGGGTGTGGATGTGATATTGGTTATAATACCAAGGCATATCATCCTTTGCATTGGCCAATGCCAACTTCACTTCTTCCAATGACTTCTCCATCCTGTGAGGGCGACGCTATTGACAAGGTCACAACGACAAGATACTCCAA
>QFEC01003353.1:0-11562 GCA_003316585.1 Gomphus bonarii | reverse complement strand
GAAAGATATAATAAATTCAAGGCTATTGGATACTACATTTAAATACCAACAGAATAATATTTATGTCACAATTTTAGTGACAAAAGTCGAAAATAAGTGAATATTGCAAAAGAAATTCAAGGAAAAAGAACTGGCACCATTGGGTGCTATTTAAACTAGGCATAGTAGTAAAGGATCCCCTACAGTCATAGAACCATGCCATGTCATCTGCAGCCTTTGACAGGGCAGAGCGAGCTTTGTTAGTGGCCTTTTCCATGTGAGTGGTGTATTTGTCCAGTGCTTCCAATTGGGTTTCTCAGGTTGGTTCTAGTCCAAGTCTTGGATGTTGACCACTATCAAGCATGAAGGGGGTAGTCTGCATCACAGAGTGGATTCAATTGTTGTATGCAAACTCAGCAAGAGAAATCCAATCTAACCAGTCATCTTGATGCTGGTTGACAAAGAGTTGGAGGTATTGCTCATTCTCCTGGTTGACCCTTTCAGTTTGGCCATCAGATTGTGGGTGGTAGACTGTGGAGGCAGCAACCTTGATACCTAGGAGCTTGTTTGATTCTTGCATGAACTGGGAGATGAATTGGGTGCTACAGTCACTGACGACTTCCTCTGGTAGTCCATGGAGCTTCCAAACATGGTCACAGAAAAGTCTGGCAATTCCTATTGAGTCCACATCCCATGTGGTGGGAATGATGTGCACACGCTTTGAGAGGCAATCTACAGTGATGAGAAGAGCATTGTAACCATGACTGGCAGGTAGTTCTGTGATTAGATCAACAGTGATAACTTGCCATCTGTGGTCTGGAATACAATTAGAGAGGAGTTTTCCAATGAGGGAGGTTGGGAAGGTTTTGGTCCTATTGCAGAGGTCACAGGCCTTTACATATTTGGCAATATACTGTCCCATTCCAAGCTTTGAGACATGAGTTCAGTTGTCTTCCAGCAACCAGGATGACCAGTGGTGCTTTCATCATGGTGTGCCTTGACAATATCATGCCATAGCTTGGAGTTAAGAGGGACATATACCTTGCCATGGTAAAGAATAAGGCCATTCTCTTCTGACCACTCTTCTCCTTGAAGATTTCCAGATGACCCAAGTTTTTTGAGAGCCTTTACAACCTTCTCATCTCAGTCTGTGCAGTCCTGTCAAAGTATAATCTACCAAGCCTCGGTTCACTCAGTCATACCAACCAAAGTCCCTGTGTACTGTATTACAAGCTACAGACTCACAAGTCTTATAAGTATGTTCAGCTCGGCTCAGTACATCACACTTTGATTATATTCTCTTTTATTCATTCACTTCACTTCGGTTACCTTCAGTACATATATGGGCATGTATGCCCACTCTTCATATTTTACTATTCTTACATCTATATTTTACATTCTCATTTCCATGCCTTGTGCAACATTGTTGCATATCTTATGGCAACTCATTCTCTACATAAGTAATTAGTCCTCATGTACAGTATGTATTCCCCATTCAGATTATCAACTAAGTTAGACATATGCTACCAGTCCTTAAGTTAGTAGTCCAATCATTTGGTACCAAGCATCTCAGAACCCTACTGAGCATCTGCCCAAAATCTAGTGACACAGGCAGGTAGATAGGCATAACACAAGTATGTTGAAGCCAACACCATGTCTGACCTTGGCTCGTTGGACCAAGCCAAACCACCCAAATCAAGGGCATGTGTGCACATACTTAACAAGTCCCTGACTCTGTCAATAAATTTGTTGGCCTTGCCATTCACTTAGTTGTTCACCTGTGGCATTAACATGGAACATGTTGGGTTGGAGTAGAATTTGGTTTTGATTATCTTCCTCCCCCCACTTATGATCTACCCATCTTGAGAGTGCATCAGGCTTAGTTGAATGTCAGAGGACCACCTGTTTCAAACCCTGAACTGATACCAAGCCAATCTGTCTGTACCAAGAGTTACCAAACTGAACCACTTGTTTAAACTATAAGTGCTATCACAACATCTCGGTCTGGATACAAGACATACCAAACCAAGAGCCTGAGACATTGGCTTGAGCACCATAGCACCAGATATGACTTATGGGGACAGCATACCTTCGGACCCAATCAAGGGGTAAGGTATGCTGAGGAAGTCAGAAGCAGACAACAAGTATATAGGTTGCATAGCTCACTAGCAAGGGACCCTAAGTTTTCCTCTTAGATTTTCCCCCTTGTTAGCCTCAGTCGTGTGACTTCAGTAACCTCAGCAAGCACTACAGGGGTTGCCCTTACATTAGGAAAACTTCATCCAATAAGGACTGGGAGTCATGTTACTGTACGACCATAGGTGGCTTTGGTCTACATGAAAGCAACTCAGATAACCTCACCTCACTTGCTTACATAATGCCAGACCCTCCTCTATAACTGCAACAGCCTTAGCATTGCACGTACTACCAAGTTCCTGAGCCAAAATGGACACCGATGAATGCTTCCTTCAGTTAGAACAATAATTGGTGGTGAACCAAGCAGCTAATGCTGAAATTAGTAATGCTTTAAGAGGAATAATGCAGAGATTAGAAAGAGAACCAGAGAAAAGAGAGTTCCTTGACCCCAAAGATGACCCAATGCCTAGTGCAAGCAAACCAAGGATCCCAAGCCCTTTGCCCTCAACCACCTCCCAAATCAGACCAGCATTCCCCTTAGACTTTGATGGCTACCACAACAAAGGCCACACATTCCTATCTATTTTGCAATCTGTGGCAATCACTTCCCAAATGACCAGGCCTGCATCCACTGGGTCCTTTCCTTCTTCAAGTCTGACTGAGTGGCTCAGTTCACTAACAAGGTCCTCCAAACTGAGAGGTCCAGCCGATTCCATTACCCAGATTAGAATGCCTTTGAGGCCAACTTCATCAATTGTTTCTGCCTGAAAAGCAAACAACTCTCAGCCCTCATGAGACTTGGAGGGATGGGATGGTACCAGGGCAAGGATTCAGTGGAAGAGTACATCGACCGGTTTGTAGAGCTGATAGACCTGGCCGAGTACCATGACAGCAAAATGATCATGATAAAGTTCTGCAAAGGTCTCAAACCAAGCGCACAGAACAGAGTGGCCCTGTTAGGGACTGGAGCACCAGATTTCGATGATCTGGAAGGATAGTATGAAGTGGCAAGAAGGGTTGCAAGGAACTGAGAAGCAGATGATGTGTTCATGGAAGCAAACCAAAGCCAAACACTCATGATGCCTTGGCTCCCCACAATTCCAACAAAGAGACCCAAGACCAATGTCAACCCTTGGCAGTCAGTCCCATCTGCTCCCATCACACCAAAAAATAGCCCAGCCCCATGGATGTTGACCAAGCTCAGCCCTGAGCAACACTGCCAGGAGTTTGCCCCTGATGCAGGAAACCAGGCCACTATGTCAGGGAGTGCCCCCTCTCATTTGATATCCAGACCATGACCATGGAAGAGCGATTGGAGCTGCTGCCCAAGCTACTAGGGAATCAAGCTCTCTGTCAACTGAGACTGAGGTTGGATTTGAGACTGAAGTGGTGGAAACATTAGAGAAGGAGGAAGAGGTTTTTGGAGCCTGCAGTGGATGAGTGATGCACCCCTACTGCCTGTACATAACCAGTTCTCATGTTTGGAAGTAGAATGTGAAACAACCCCCATTCAACCCCCCATTCAACCAAACCAAGCAAAACAGCCACACCAAAACCTGACGCCCCCAAACCTTCAAAAACCCCTTAGGTCTGGCTCCCAAAATGGCAATGGAAGCTCCCAAAAAAATATGTCATCACAGCTGACCCAAACCCTAAAAATCTCATCATCAAGGTAGAGATTCAGACTACTGACATGGCTAAGATCAGATCCAGACCCACCCTTATCAACAGTGGGGCCTTGGGGCTGTTTATGAACCAAGCCTACACTGAATGTCTCCATCTCACCACCTGGAGACTCCCACAGCCGATCCCCATCTCACCACCTGGAGACTCCCACAGCCGATCCCCATCTACAACGTGGATGGATCCCCCAATAAAGCAGGGTCTATTCAAGAAATAGTAGATGTGATTCTCCAAGTAGAAGGGCACTCCAAGCACAACACCTTTGCAGTCACTGATCTGGGTAGGCAGAACCTTATTCTCGGGTTCACCTGGCTAGAGAAGCACAACCCTGAGATCAACTGGCAAACTCAGAAAATCAAAATGAACCAATGCCTGGACTAATATCACACTTGCCAAGCCAAGGTTTGGGAAGATGTTAAGTGCATGCACACACACTCTTGGTTTGGGTGGTTTGGCTTGGTCCAATGAGCCTAGGTTCAGATGTGGTGTCGGCTTCAATGTTCTTGCATTGTGCCTATCCTCCTTCCTGTGCCACTGGATTTCAAACAGATGCTCAGTAGGGTTCTGAGATGCTCAGTACCAAATGATTGGACTACTAACTTAAGTACTGGTAGCATATGTCTAACTTAGTTGATAATCTGAATGGAGAATACATACATGAGGACTAATTACTTATATAGAGAATGGGGTGCCATAAGATATGCAACAATGTTGCACAAGGCATGGAAACATAAATGTAAAGTATGGATGTAAGAATAGTGATATATGGAAAGCAGGCATACATGCCCATACACGTACCAAAGGTTACCAAAGCAAAGTGGGCAAGTAAATAAGAATATAACTGAAGTGTGAGGTACCAAGCCAAATCAAGCCAAACCAAATAGTACTTGTAAGACTTTGGAAGTCTGTAGCTTGTAATATGGTATGCCAGACTTTGGTTGGCTCGACTGAGTGGACCAAGGCTCAGTAGATCATACTTTGACAGAAGAGCAAAAAGAGACTCAAAGGGCTGAGTGACAGATCTAGATATGCCGAGCTGGGTCATTCCCAAAGCTGCTGGACAAAAAGAAGGGGCAAGAGGAAGGCCTCGAGGGGGATGATGATGGGCCAGAGGGGCCCTGGGATGAGTTGGAAGAGGGACACTGGCTGATGTATGTGATGTTGTCATGCCATGCAGACGACCTTGCAAAGACTGGTAGAGACACACTACAAGAATGTCCAAGCTGAGACCAAGATACTGGACTACCTCCAAGAGTTAGAGTGTGTGTTTGCAAAGGATCTGGGATCATGCTATTGAACTAGAACCAGGTTCGAGCCCAGTCAATTGCAAGGTGTACCCCATATCTCCAGTGGAGCAAGCCCAGCTCAACAACTTCATCCAAGAGAACTTAAACACAGGATGTATTTGGCCATCAAAATCCCTGATGGCCTCCCCAGTGTTCTTCATCAAGAAGAAGGACAGCTCACTTCGACTCATACAGGACTACTGATGCTTGAATACCATGACCATAAAGAATTGGTACCCACTGCCCCTTATACCTGAACTGATTAACCAACTCAAGGGAGCTAAGTACTTTACAAAGATGGACATTCAAAGGGGGTACAGCAATGTCCAGATTAAGGAAGGTGACAAGTGGAAAGCAGCATTCTGAATGAACCAAGGACTCTTTGAGCCACTGGTGATGTTCTTCAGGCTCACTAACAGTCTGGCTACATTCCAGACAATGATGAATGAGATCTTCCAGGACCTCATCATGGAAGAGGTTGTTTGCATGTACATTGATGACATCCTCATCTACTTGAAGACCCAAACCAAGCACTGAGCAATCACAAGATGGGTGCTAGAGCACCTCTGGGAGAACAAGCTCTACCTGAGGAAGGAGAAGTGCGAGTTTGAACAGACATGCATAGAATACCTCAGGCTGATCATCTTGGAAGGGAAGGTGGAGATGGACCCAGTGAAGATTCAGAGCGTGACCAAATTACCTCAGCTGATGAACTGAAAAGAAGTGCAATCCTTTCTCAGGTTTGCCAACTTCTACCAGTGGTTCATCAAAAACTTCTCGCTTCATGCCTGACCGCTGTTTGATCTCACAAAGAAAGGAGAACAGTGGAGGTGGGGAGAGACCAAAGAGGTGGCACTGCAGAAGCTAAAGGATCAGATCACTTTGGCCCTGGTCTTGACATTCCCAGATGACTCACAAATGTATTGGGTGGAAGCCAATACCTCAGACTTTGCTACAGGAGCCACCCTTTTGCAACAGTCACCCAAGGATGGGATGTGGCACCTGATCGCCTTCTTCTCCAAAAGCCTAAGTCTGGTCAAGCAGAACTATAAGATCCATGACAAAGAGATGCTGGCCATCATGCAGGCCTTGGAAGAATGGCTGCACTTCCTGGAAGGAACCCAACTCAAATTCAAGATCTGGATGGATCATAAGAATTTAGAATACTTCTGGATGTCAAAAAAGCTCAACTGAAGACAAGCAAGGTGGTCCCTCTACCTATCTCAGTTCAACTTTGCACTTCACCATCAATTGGGCCAAAGCATTGCATGGGCAAAGCAGACGTGCTCTCAAGAAGGTCAGACCATGGGACCAGGGCAGGAGACAATGAGGACATGACCCTCCTTTGACCAGGCCTGTTTTCAATCCAGGCCTTGGAAGGGATCACAGTAGTAGGAGAAGAGAAAGACCTCCTTTGGGACATTTGGGCACAACTCCAAATAACTGGACCCAAAGACCCCATGGCCAAAGCAGTCACTGAGCTAAGGAAGGGTCATGACCAATTGGTATGCTTGGCCAAGTGGAGCGAATGGGAAGGCCTCTTTCACTTCCAGAGAAGGATCTACGTCCCCAACAATCCCAAACTAAGACAATGTATTGTCTCCCAGCATCACAACACATGAGTGGCAGGACATGCAGGAAGGTGGAAGACCCTCAAGCTTGTATCATGAAACTACTGGTGGCCACAGATGTCTCGGTATGTTGGTCAATACATCAAAACCTGTGACCTTTGTACCCAAACCAAAACTCGAAGGCAGCCACCAATGGGAGAGCTCAAACCACTGCCAATCCCTGAATCTTGGTGGGACATGATCAGTGTGGAATTCATAGTCAAGCTCCCCCAGGCCCATGGCTATGATGCAGTAATGAACATGGTAGACTCAGTCAGCAAGAGAGCACACTTCCTCCCCATGAACACTAGCATCACAGGGCTTAGGGTTGGCTCAGCTCTACCTCACGCACATGTGGAAGTTGCATGGGCTCCGGAAACAGGTCATCTCCAACCAAGGACCTCAGTTCATCACTGAATTTACTCACAAACTCTACTGGCTCCTTGGTATCAAACTCATGGCCACAACAGCATACCACCCTCAGGTGAATGGGCAAACCAAGCATATCAACCAAGAACTGGAACAGTACCTTTGGCTGTTCATCAACAAGTGACAGGATGACTGGGATGACCTGCTCCCATTGGCTAAGTTCCAGTACAACAACCATGTGCACTTGGCCACTCAGCAAACCCTGTTCATGGTAGACACAGGAAGACACTCACACATGGGCTTTGAGCTTGGAGAGCCTGAGCCCAAACCAAGATGGTGAATGAGTTCAAAGATAGGATGGAGAAGTCATTGGAGGAAGCAAAGTCAGCCCTGGCCAAAGCAAAGGACAACATGGCTCAGTACTACAACCAGCCCCATGTTCCAGCCCCCAAGTATCACATAGGTGACTGAGTCTTCCTTGACGGATCTGACATTTGCACAACCCAACCCTCCCGAAAGCTTGGTCACTGATACTTCAGGCTATATGCCATCCAGAGCCAGGTGGCAAGACACTCATACAGACTCAAACTCCCTCTATCCATGTCCCAACTCCATCCAGTCTTTAACATGGTCAAGCTCATTCCAGCCACCAAAGACCCAATCCCTTGCCAAAGAGCTGAACCTCCCCCACCACCTGAGCTGATAGATGGAGAGGAACTCTACATGGTGGAGAGGGTGTTAGACAGTTGGTTGATGAGGGGATGACTCTACTTCTTAGTGAAGTGGGAAGGGTACAGGTACAAAGAAAACACCTGGGTAGTGAAGGAGGACATGGCAGCACCAGCGAAGGTACAGGAATTCTACCACACACACCCTGGAGCATCCTGAAGGATTTAGTCAATGGCATTCAAATCAATCATGGCACATGCTTCAAGGATGCAGCACTCTAGAAGGGGGGGTGATGGCAGGGGACCACCTGTTTCAAACCCCAAACTGATACTGAGCTGATCCATCTATACCAAGAGTTACCAAACTGAAACACTCATTCAAACGATAAGTACTATCACAACCTCTCAGTCTGGATATGAAACATACCAAACTGAGAGCCTGAGACATCAGCTTGAGCACCATAGCACCAGATATGATTTATGGGGACAACATACCTTTGGACCCAATCGAGGGGTAATGTATGCTGATGAAGTCAGAAGACTATATAGGTTACATAGCTCACTAGCAAGGGACCCTAAGTTTTCCTCTTGGGTTTTCCCCCTTGCTAGCCTTGGTTGTGTGACTTTGGTAACCTCAGCAAGTGCTACAGGGGTTGCCCTTATAACCAGGATAGTAGATCAATTCAGAATCAAAACGAGAGAGGTAGAGTGACCAGCAAACTTGGTGACAGTTTATATTCTGTGCAGACCAAAAGTAGGTGAGGTTTTGATGGTAATTGAGGATCTTGATTTTGTACTTGGTTCCTTCTAAGATATGATGCCATTCTTCTAGACCACAGATGACAGAGAGTAGTTCCTTGTCATAGATAGCATAGTTACACTCTGTGTCTGAAAGACTCTTTGAGACAAAGCTGATGGGTCTCCACTTCCCATCGTTGCAGAGTTGAGATAATACAGCACCTGTTGCATATGCTGAGGCATCTGTTTCTAGGCAAAAGTGTTTGGTCTGGTCTGGGAGGACAAGGATAGAGGTAGAGGTAATGAGGTGTTTGAGTTCATTGAAGGCAACTTGCTCTGGTCCATCTGGTGTCCAAGACCACTGTGTATTGGCTTTGGTGAGATTGTTCAGGGGTTTGGAAATGTGAGAGAAGTTGTCCACAAATCGATGATAGAAGTTGACAAATCCAAGGAAGGATCTCACCTTGGTGACATTGCACGGGGTTGGCCAGTCGCATACTCCTGCTACCTTCACTGGGTCCATTGCCACCTTCCTTCTGAGAGGATAAGTCCAAGGTAGTCCACCTCCCATTGTTCAAATATGCATTTCTCCAGTTTCAGATACAGGTTGTTGGAGCAAAGGATTTTAAGGACTTGTCACATGGTCTTTCAATGGGCTTCAAGGGATTCTGTGAAGATGAGTATGTCATCTATGAACACCGCTACAACTCCTTCATCAATGAGCTCCCTGAAGATTTCATTCATCATCATTTGAAAGGTGGCTGGGCTATTCATGAGACTGAAGAACATCACCAGAGGTTCATATAGACCTCAGTTTGTTTGGAAGGCTGCCTTCCATTCATCTCATTCCTTTATACACACATTGTTGTATCCCTAGTGGATGTCTAGTTTCATAAAGTGTTTGGCCCTGGCAGCAGCAATCTTGCTTATGATATCTGGTACAAGAGGGAGGGGATCAGCATTCTTGATTGTTACATCATTAAGCTTCCTGTAGTCTTGTACAAAGTGTAGGCCTCTGTCCTTTTTCTTTACAAAGAAGACTGGGGATGCCATGGGTGATTTCAAGGGGTGGATGTGATGGCTCTTTAAATTTTCTTCTAGGAATCCATCTAGTTCTCTTTGCTCATTGGGAGATATCAGAAAGACCTTGGTGCTAAAGGACTTGGCACCTGGGATCAGCTCAATTGCATGGTCCCAGGGTTTACATGGAGAAGGACTCCTTTGAGAAGACATCCTTGAATTCCTGATAAGGTTTTGGAACTAGATCTTCAAAGGATTTAGTGGGTATGAGCTCTAATGTCTTTTGGGCAAGCTGTTGTGAGACAGTTGAGCCTGCACCAATCTCTTCATGGTCATCCTCCATAAAGACTACAAACAGTCTGTCTCCATTTTCAGGTGAATACAATGGTTCTTCAGTCATGGCATGTGTGTGTTGATCAGGAAGGTGTGTGTGGTCTTCTTCAATGTCTGGGACTGTTTCAACTTAAGGTTTCTTGTTGATCAGTTCAATAACACATTATTCAGGGCAGCTAGTCATTTTCACCTCACCCAAGCACCAGTTAACTTCTGGGTTGTGTTCCATGAGCCAGGTGTGTCCTAAGATGATTGATAGGTGCCCCAGGCTTGTCACTAAAATGTAGCTGTTAGGGCAACCTACTCGGGTACTGACTCATGCAACTGCTGGGAGCTAAAACAGTGGGACACCACCACAGCCCTGCCTTTCTACCCTAGGCCTGACCTAGGGACTCTAAACCCAGGCCTACCCACAGCTACTATCAGACACTGGTAAGGGTCCAAAAGTAAGTTATGTAGAAAGTGAGAAACTAGATACATCAGATTGCATACCTGGTAAGGGGGTCCAAAAGAGAATAAGATGAGGACCCCTTACCTAAGCAGCCAGCTATATATCTAGTGACTGTGACATGAGTAAGTCATGTCACAGTTAGTGAAACATGAGCAGAGGAGGATTAACTAAAGAATCCATAGAGGAAGATAGAAAGTAAATGATATGCAGGAAAAGAATAAGTAGACAGGAGGCTGTCTCCTGACAGTAGCATGTTCTGTGTGATGTCCATATGTGCAGATGAGGTCAACCTCTTCCTTGATTGAACCTGCTTCATTAGGAGTGCCATCTATGTTATAGATAGGTATAGCACAAGGAAGGCAACAGGTTTTGAGCCTTTCTGCTTGAATAAATTCAACATCAATGAACATTCCCATGGCACCACTGTGTTAAGTCCAGAGTCAGAGATGTCTTGTCTGGGATGTCCAGAGTGGTTGAACTGGTGATTTGAGCTGGGGTATGGAGTTGAGAGGACTTGGCTTCAACTTATGTGTTGCGCCCTCTTGCGTCGTCTTGTCCTTGAATTTACAGAGTTGCGGAGTGGAGTTGTGGAGAACAGAGGTAACAAGGTAAGACTAAATTGATATTTGAACTAGGGAACTAGCTACAAATACATGGAGTTTAAATACATTCAGAGTGTGGGATTAATATGGAGCAGGGTCGTCTGAATGCAGAGGAGTTACTATACTAGGATGCAGGGATACTAAATGAGAGATGGGGTCATGTGGAACTATAGAACATACTAGAAGTTGATGTGGAAGGTAATAGAAGGAGTGATGTGGAGGTCCATGTAGTGGATTGATTATGTGAGGGGAATGACAGATGGAGTATGGAGTATGCGAAGGTCATGTTGGGGGTGTCTGTGGTGTGGAGTACAATGGAGGGTAGGGATCTGTCCAGAGGGCTGAGATCAATCTGAAGGAGCATGGAAATGAATGACAAATGGGTGCTAAGGGCAGAGATATGTCAGAGGAAACTGTCAAAGTACGATCAACCGAGCCTCAGCTCTCTCAGCCACAACGACCAAGGTCCTTCCATTAGTCCTTGACTTACAAGTCTTAGGATCACGTTCGGCTCAGTTCAGTTATGTTCTACTTCACTCCATTTTACCTTTTCACTCATTTGCTTTGCTTCGGTACCCTTTGGTACATGTACGGGCATGTATGCCCACCTTCATTCTTTCTAGTACTTTTGCTCCACATATCTTCATCCTAGTCCCCATGTCTAATGCAACCCTGTTGCATATCTTA
>QFEC01003341.1:0-10185 GCA_003316585.1 Gomphus bonarii | reverse complement strand
TATGAGATCTCTGATGTTAGTGGGGGTTATCTCTGATGATGGAAACAAGGCTCGTATCTGTTTCCCAAAAGGGCAGTTGATGCATTGGGGGATGGTTCCTGTATACATGTTCGGGTAATAACCGTTTGCAGTGTGCATTCTCTTCATGGCTTCTAGGGTGCCGTAGTTAGCATGCGCGAGTCTGTGGTGCCATAAGACAATCTGAGGGGTTTCCTTGGATAATTTGATGATTTCAGGGGCTTGGTCTTCCACTCTGAGCGCCATAAAGACGAATAGGTTGTTTTCTTTTATGCCATACACGATTTTCATTCCGTTGTGTGTGAGGAACGAGATTCCTTTGGTGAATACTATATCGATGTTAGCTTCCACCATTTTTCCTACCGATAGTAAGTTTGTTTTGAGCTTGGGGATGTATATAACATCCGTGAGCATGATGGGTACGTCTAGTAGGCTGAAATTGGGTGTGGAAATGATTTTGATGTGAATGGTCCCTCATTGGTTGGCAGTGAAAGTTTCTCCACTGGCGGTCTGAATTGTGATGGGTGGGCTCTCGTGCAGTGACTTGAATAATGAAAGGTTTCTGGAGATGTGGCTGGAGGCGGCTGAATCTGCTAGCCAGAAGTGGGTCTTGTTGTCCATGGATGTAGGTGTCTGAGTGTTCATGGATGAGAAGATTGACGGCTTGATTTCATTCCTTAATTCGGTGATGGTGGCAACCATGATGTGTTCGCCTTTGCTTCTGTTCGTGGGTTCGGTGGGTGTTTCCGTGATGGATCTGCTATACTGTGTGATCAATTGTGCGGCTGTGGGGTTTGGTATCTGTGGTCTAGGAGGTGGGTTAATTGGGTAATTCTGTCTACCATCCTGTCTCCAGGGTGCTTGTCCGGTGAGTCCTCCGCCAGGTGAGTAACACTTTGATGCTGGGTGTCCAGGCCTTGCGCAGTTGTTGCAGTTGAAAATGGGTCATCTTTGACCTCTGTTGTATTGGATGTTGTTCTGATTCTGATCGTGTGTGGGCGTAGAGTTATGAATGTTGTTTCTGGGTGGTGGTGCCCGTGGCGGTGTCCTGTATTGTGCTGAGAAGGCGGCTCCTGTTCTGTCTACCATTTGTAGAGCTGATAAGTCCGCTTCGTGTGCTTCTAGGTGCATTTCGATGTCCTCCAGTATGTGTGATATCATCCTGATTGTTTGTGATATCGGTCTCCATGATTCTGGTAAGTTCCTGAGTATGGTGGCTGCGTGTGTTGAATCGGTGATAATCTCTCCCATCTTCTTTAGCTGGTCTCTGTATTCTTTCATGACGGTGATGTAAGTCGTGACTGACTGTCCTTCAATCATGTGATAACTGTCATATCTTGTCCTGATGATACTGACTTTACTTGGGTCATGTGATTCATATTTTCCTAGTAGTATCTTCCGGGCTTCCAAGGCTATATCCGTGTCATCTATGGCTGTCTGCAATTCCGGTGAGATACATAATAGTATCTGATTGTATGCTGAGTTGTTCCTATCGTGCCATTCATCCGTGATTTGTGTTGATGGGGTGGGTGTGTTGTGTAATGCATCTGGTCCTATAATCGTACCGTATATCCCTCTTTCTCTCGCAGTTGCGAGGAGCTCTCTTTTCCATGATGTCCAATTGTCTCTGCTCAATTTTGGTATGATGTCTCTGAATTTGTGAATGTCGTGTTTTGGGTGGTAACTGGTGCTTGTTGCTTGACTCATCTTTGGAGAGGTGAGACTCTTAATCTGTAATTAAGAGTTGTGGATTGGTGTGACAGTTTCTAGATGGGGGTATGAGATATGTCTTTCGAGTGGAGTATCTCTTTGTAGATGTATGCTAGTTCTATGGTCTGTAATCGTCAGATAACTTCTCTTCAGTGCACAGTGGCACTTTAACGCTCGTCCCGGGAATTCAGCTCAGTAAGTCGGTGGGGTCTGTAAAATCAATATAAAATTGCACAGGGTCTCTGTACGTCTGCAAGTATGTGAGAAACTTTTCTGAATAGTAATAGCACTTCTCTGAATTTCTTCAGGTCTCGAATGATGAGCCTAAGTTGGGAATTGCGATGTTGGTTCGTGCGAAGCGCCGGTAATGGCAAGGAGCGATCAGGCAGTTAGAGCAAGAAGAATTATTTTTTTATGTTAGACAGGTGATACTACTTTATACAATATTGCATTTTCAACATATGTGTGAGTGAAGGAAATAAAAGACCTCTTTGGGATAGACATGACGATCCTCTGTGTCATATGTGTCACCGTGTCACGCCTATACATTTTATTTCTGTTTTTGTGACCCTTGAAAATAAAATGTCCTTCCTTTCTATTCATATTTTCATCTTCCTCTTCTTTCTCCTGAGTCCTGATCGTGTGTGAGCTCCTTGATGATGGATACTGTGCTGGTAGATGAATGTATGCGTGATTTTTCTCTTCCTTTTGCTCCTGAGCCATCTGGACTCCGTCCATCTCATTTCCAACCTTCTTCTTGAATATTTTCTTTGACTATACTCTCTCCATGTTTCTGGGTCAGCCTGATACTTTCTCCCCATGTTTTCCGCTCTCTAGCCACCCAGGCACCTCTTACCCTGGAGGTAAAATCCCATAGCCGCATACTATCTAAAGTTGTCTGTAGCTATGGAAAGTCATCTAAAATGTTCGCTTTCTTGTACATATGTTGGAATCCTATTCTAGTTTGTTCTGAGATGCATATATCTGGTCTGTGAGCCTGTGTTCTTTAACTATTTTACTTTTGTGTGTTCTATCTATTTTTGGTGTTTCTGTGTCTGGTGAGTCCTTATTTACAACAAAACATGGATGAGTGAGAATCAGGTTTGGACAAGGTGTGTTATAAATATTGTTGTGTGAGGTAATGGCAAATACTAAAATACGAAAGTATATCACTTGCAAAGAAACTAACCAAATTGATTGTTAGGATCTTGCCTCATTAGATCCCTGCTTGCTTAGTCATCATGATTGAGTAATCCTTGCACCTATTTGATTAATTCCACTCAGCCCTTTGTTTACTCAGCTCAGAGTCTAGACCTCACTTTGTTTATTTGGTTAGTCTCTTTGCACATGGAACACTTTCCTATTCTAGTATTTTCCATTGCCTCATGCAACAATCTTTGTAACACATCTCACCTATGTTTTAATTCCCATTCTAGAAATCTCCTTCTTCTTTTGACTTGAAATTCTTCTCACTATTTGAAATACTAATCTAGTATATAACAAAGATGTAAATTAGTAGTTCTGTAGTCAGAGAATTGACTAAGATTACCCTAAGTATTCTGTCAGACCTTGCCCTCAGAAATTAGGAATCTTATGAGATCTGGATGGTGCAGCACATAAGCTGAAGCCAAGCCCTACTCCAAACCTCACTTGTTGTCATTGTTATAAATAAAGGGAAAAGGATGCCATTAAAAGATGGATATATAGTTAAAATCATAAAAATTCGTTAACATACTGAAAACAAGTACAAAATCACCAGATATATCCATGGGACATTAAAGACATCAATTATACAAAGCCACCAGAAAAAGAATTACACTCCTAGCTACATTTCCCATCTCTCTACAAATATCTTACATGTATTATGAACATGAGACTCAGTTCCCAGCACTTTAGTGCCTTGGCTAAATGAATGGAAGGTATGGAATGGAGATAAGGGATGATGCAGGGATATAGGGGATACCAGACAGTGCGGGAATCCACCGGAAATCAAGTAGGAATGGAATGGAAAAGGTCTGAGACAGATAGGGACTCAGGGAGAGACTAGATGACTGCATATATGCCACCACCAGAAGTCACCAATCAATTCACGCTTCTTACAGTGTTCTACTGATATAGTGTAGCACAAGGGACAAGAGAGGATCAAAGAAAGAAGATCTAAAAGGCATTTCCAATTATTTTCCCTATTTCAATAACCTGGTTATGACATGTGCGACTGCCTAACTTCGTACAGTGCAGAAATCCATCACTTCTATCCAGATTCAGTCATATTTCCTTTTTCTCTTTGTCACTAGTTAGGGATTCATCTCTTGTATAAGTACTACAGTTCTCATAGGTAGTACTATAGTGAACAATCATCTATCAATTGTTTACTCCCTGTTCTGTTTGGTGCTTTGCTCATAATTAGAAAATATCACTCAGACTTGTCAGTTGAGTTCTGGACATCATCCAGATAGGTTCTAGTCATATAGTATTGTCTACTCACAACATTTGGAGCACCAGAGACCATCTATTCAATTGTTATTGAATTTACAGTGTACCCAGAAATTAGTCCCAAGTTCCCAGTACTAGCACTAAAGTGCCAGATTGACTAAAAAGCCTCTGGAAGTCCTGTTTCCAGAACAACATGACAATTTTATCATTAGAAATTATAACAGAAAGTTATAGCAGTTGAGGATCACCCTGAGTCATCAATCTCTGCATTTATTCATAAACACAACCTCATATGTGCTTTATCCAAGAACTCAGCTCAGCCTGTCCTTAACACAAATAAACAAAATGAGGTATAGACTCTAGGCTGAGTAAACAGAGGGCTAAGTAGGATTACTTGAATAGGTGAAAGGATTACTTAATTATGATGACTAAGCAAGTGGGGATCTTGTGAGGTGAGATCCTAATAGTATCCCTCCCTTATGGCCTAGCCCACAAGGCTATCATAGTCAACCTTAGGCTGAAAATCAAGTCTGAAATTCCTCAGGTGAGAATGCTATAAAGGTGAAATGTGAAGGGGACATTTTCATGTCCACTCCACCAACTCCTGGCCCTGGTAAACTCCCTCCCTCATTTGGCACAAATAAATTTATATGGAATATTGTCAGCAAGAATTTGCTCAACATGTGTGAACCATGGATTGAAGGGTCAAAATACCAAAGTGACAAGGTGAGTGAGCAAAGTTCTCAGAACCTTAAGCTGTACTGAATATATATATATATATTAGTATGCTCACCTTCAGATGATATACAATATCAGTTATTAAGGTGACTAGTTCATCATTTGCTGCGATGCCAAACACACCAAAAGCTCAGATGAGACAACTTGGCACAATGTGAGGTATACTGAGCACCCATGTACCAATTATGTCAAGCAGGGGAACACTTGTCTCTGTTGGGTCATTCACCTGTATAGGGATGTGGACCTCAGTGCTTATGTTTGATGCTTGGTGCTTGGTGTAAATTGCTTGATCAAGCAGAGGGTGAGGGGACCAAGGAGCCCAAAGAAGAGTTTGGGTGAGGGTAAGCAAAAGGTGGGTGAGGTGAATGAAAGTGAGGTCAAGGATAAGGGTAAGGGTGAGGTGAGTGAAAGTGAGGTCAAGGATAAGGGTGAGGGTGAGGTGAGTGAAAGTGAAGTCAAGGATAAGGGTAAGGGTGAGGATGGAAGTGAGGGCAAATTTGCATCCAGGTGGACTCCTGAGGAAAGGCTGAGGTTACCACCTCCAACATTTACCCCTCTACCATCTCCACTGTTGTTGCCATCCCCAGCTACCCTTTTGCCTCCTCCAGCATGTCCATTATTCCTAACATCATTATCTCCTTTGCCTACTCCTCCACCACCAGCACCATGATTAGTTTTACCTCTAGCAATGGCCCCAAACACCTCACCTGTGTTCACATTAACAGACACAATCAAGTATTTGAGCAAGGTTGTGGGGGGTCTTAAGAAGGATTTTGTTGAGGGAAGGAAAGGGGTGGATAGGCTGAGGAAAGAGTTGGTTGAAATTAGGGAAGGGTTGGAGGATTTGAGAGAAAATAGCAAAATAGCAGGTTGCACAAGAGGTTGGTTCAAGTGAGGTTGAAAAAAAAGAGAAGGCAGAATTTTGTGAGCTTGATGAGAACTGCTAGGGGTGTGGATGAGGATGGAGAGGTTTTTGACTAGCAGGAAGGGGTGAGCTTGGATAGGATATATAATATGGGCAAGTCCTTCAAAAAGCATGTAATGCCTGGGTTCTAGTGTAGAAATATAGTAATTTTCATCTTAAAACAAATGATGAGGGACTTAGAGAGCGGATAATGGTCCAGGCTTGGTTGGATAGAACTTGTGAAAGTCTTGAATGAGCTCAGAAGCATTGTCAACCTCAGTGAATCTTTGTAACACCTTGCCCATGTAATTAAGAGTGCTAGGGGGTTGGGGATCATTTGGAATGTAGGGCAACTACCTAATGAATGATAGGGAGTGATAATGTATCTATATATGCTATAGATTGTTGGTGTATGGGCTGGATATTGAGCTAGTAAGGCAAATGGCTCTTTCTGATACTGAGGGGATGGCCTGGGTTTCTGGGAATCCATAAATCCTGTAGAAAAACAATGGTGTACTCTGTGTGCTCTAAAACTTGTGAGACACTTCTCAAGTTAACGAATAACTTCTTTTAATTCTTCAGGTCTCAAACAACAAGTGTTGGTCAGGAATAGCAATATTGATGTAGGCAAAGCATCAGCAACAGCAAGGAGTGGTCAGGCATATATAGCAAGAGGGACTAGTTTTTATTGTATCTAAAGGCTAGTACTTATATGTTGTTGCAATACTAATGTTTTGTGAGTGAAAATAGAAATAAAACACTTTTGGACAAGTGTAGATGAACTTCACGCTATACATACTGCCATGCTGCATATATGGGATCTGCTTTTGATTGGAGGGTTCTGAAAATGTTGTGGTCTTCTTTTTGACCTATTCTTTTGCTGCTCCTTCTTTTCTCCTGAGTGTGATACTAGTGGTTTATTCCAAATGGAGTGTTCAACCCAGTAGATGCATATATCTGCCCTCTTTTACTTCCTCTCCTTCTTATTTGCTCTGGGCCTTATCCATACCATTCTTCATCTTATTTCCTTTTATTTCCATCATATCTGCTCTTTTCATTGCTCCAGGTTGACTCCCTATTTCCTTTCCATTCCTTCTGCTCTTTAGGCACCCAGGCACCTATCACCCCAGGTGTAAAAGTCCATAGCCATGAAGTCTCTAAACTAATGTTAAACTATGGGGAATGGGTCTATATATTTGCTTTCTTTTGTAGGTCCTTCAGACCTTTGAATAGCTTTGTATTACAGGCATATACTGAGTCTGGGAGTCCATGTTCTTTATTTACTGACTATTTTGTGTTTTTATCTATTTTAACTATATAAATTGAAGTGTCTGTATATTTATAACAGCCCAAACCTGATTCTCACTCATCCATGTTTCACCTCACCTTTGTTTTAATTCCCATTTTGGAAACCACTTTGTTCTTTTGATTTGAAATTATCCTGACTATTTGAAATACCAATCTAGTATATAACATGTATGTAAATTAATAGTTCTGTAGTCAGAAATGTTGGGGTTATCTGGCAAAGATTTGATGGTCCAGGTGGATCCTAAGCTACTTCTCAGAGATACTATATTTTCTGTAGACATTGATGTTTTATTTTTCTGGCAATAAAATGTTCTGGAGGCTTTCTGGTCAATCTGGCACTTTAGCGCCAGTACTGAGAGCTTGGTACTGATTTATGAGGATACTGTAAATCCACTAACAATTGGATCTGCAGTCTATAGTGCTCCAAAAATTGTGAGCAGCTAGTCTGATGCAACTAAGACCTATCTGGAGTGATCCAGCACTCGAACGACAAGTCTGAAGCAGTAGAGTAATGAAATACTAGTTAAACTGGTTGAGCGTCGGTTCAGACAAGGAAAGAATAATTGATAGTCAATTATGCAGCGAAGTATTAACTACAGATAGTTGTAGTACTTATAGATATTGTGTCCCCTGAGCTACTAGTGAAGAGAAAAAGGAAATACAAGCGTACCTGGTGAGAAGCGGCAGATTTCCATGCTGTACGAAGTTAGGCAGTCACGTATGCTATACCCGGGCTATTGCAAATAGAAAAAGATGGTTTTGACTTGTCCTAATCCTTCCTTTTAAGATCCTCTTATGTCTTGTATGCTACCCAATACCAGTAGCATGCTGTATGACTAGTAGATCAATTGGCATTCCTTGGTGGTGACATATATGCCCCTGTTTTGGCTTTCCCTTTGTCCTAAACCCCTCCGGACCTCTTCCGTTCCATTCTAATATTATTTCCAATGTATTCCCACTGTGTCTGCTGTTCCTAGTGTCTCTTCATCATCCTCTATCTCCATCCCATGCTTCCCGCTCCTTTAGCTGCCAAGGTGCTAAAGTGCCGTGAACCGAGCCCTGTACCAGTGGTACAAGTAAAATATTCGTAGAATGATGAAAAATGTAGCTACTGATGAGAATTTTGTGTGGTGGCTTTGTATTTTAGTTATCCTTAATGTCCCACACATATAGCTACTGTTTTGTACTAATTCCTGCTTGTATCTATGTTTTAGTTGTTTTACTTATGTATCCATCTAAAATGACATCCTTTATTCCTGTATCTATAACAAGAAAATTGACTAAGATTACCCAAAGTCTTTTGTCAGACCTCACCCTTGGAAATTAGGGATCTTATGGGATCTGGACAGCACAGCACATAAGCTGAGGCCAAACCTTGCCTGAAGTCACAACCTTGTGTGAACTTATGCAAGAACTTGGCTTGGCTTGTTCTTAACAGTAGTATTGACAATCTGATAATTAAGTAGGGCTCTGTGCTCATCATCTATGACACATTTGTCTTCACTCAATGAGTCAACCTGAAAGGTTACCCAAGTGGACTAGATGGTGTAGTGGTTAATACCATAGCTATATATGCTATAGCCCTGGGTTTAAATCCTGGTATGGTCATTCTTTTCATCTAACATATCATCAAGTCAGTATTGCAGTACTACACCTACCAAATGCAGTCATAGCCATCAATTACACACAACACATCCAATTCATCATTGTCTGACCATATCCAAATAATATCAAGTTGATATATCATATATTTTGTAGTACTCTCAAGGGCCTAACCATGAGCTAAATGATTACATTGATTATTCATAGAATTATTCCTGAATTTATTAATAAAATCTCACCATCTTGATCAGTGCCAATGACATGATTCAACAGCATTGAAGGACAGACTGTAGCAATGAGGTCACCTCCAGATGTTGGATGGCTTCTCAGAGTTTCATGGTTGAGCTTACTCACCGTGCTGTGAGTGAAAATTAGCTTCCAGTGTCCTTGTTTCTTAGAGAAAACAAATTTGTTTTGGACAATGGCCGTATTATTATGGATATGCCATGAGATGTGTACTTTGATGACTTTTTTCGGGTCCATTTATATCTATTGAGCTGTGCTCATGTGAAATAATACAATGTGTATCTAGCGAGTGTCCATTAGAATGCGAGTCGACATTGGCCCGAAGGCAGTGGTCATGGGTGACGCTTGTGTGAGCTGATAAATGGTAGTTAGAGGAGGTCACGGTGTCAGGTAATGGCGCCTTGGTAAAAGGGAGCGGGCATGTCCCGAAGCGCGTTCGAAGTCGGTCCGTTATCATCTACGAAAGTGATCGTTGGGGTGGGGGAGCAGAGGAGAAGAGGAAAGAGGAAACAATGCGTATTGCGGTAGGGTGTGGACGGGTGGGCGCTGACAGGGTGCAAGGTGCAGACGGGCGAGCGGGGCGGCGTGCAGGTGTGCGGGAGTGGGAGTGTGGGGGAGTACGAGCGGAGTATGGGGAAGGAGAGAGGTACTTTGACGTTTATTTGATAAGCATGCCATGTTATTTTGATTTTTTTTAGCATTACACCATCCATGACCATTTGTGCCGTTGAGCCGCGAGCGGAGGAATCGTGCGCGTGGGAAAGTAAGTTGAACCTCTCGCATGCCATCGCTGGAAAAGCTACCTGTTGAGCTTGTGGTCAAAGCGTTGAAAGGAGCCTCCCTGGAGGATATTCTGAATGTTACGCGTGTAAGTAATCCAACTTTTTCGCTGTTCCGAACCCGTCTAATGTGGACGTCAACTAAGACTAGTTCGTTTTTGATGGCGATAGGACGTTCGTCTAGATCGCTGTGGGTGAATGCGCGGGATATTGACAGACTCCCTCTTCCCATGGGGGAAACACTGAAAACGGTCCCCCTTTCCTCAATGAGCAGACTGGCCGCTCGTGCCGTTGCGCTCTCAGCGGTGTGGAGTGGCCCTGTCGCCCATCCACGCAGAGTCTCTCATGTGGCGTCGTTGTACCCTGACCCTCACATAGCACGGCCAGAGGTTGTATCAGCACCCCTGTTTTACGGAAGCATATTACCAGGAAATAAATGGCTCCTTC
>QFEC01003334.1:175-13461 GCA_003316585.1 Gomphus bonarii | reverse complement strand
TCTGAGGATTACCACTACACCAGGTGGGCTTTCTATGTATTTATTGCTAGTAACCTTGTATAAACTGAGGATTACCGCTACACCAGGTGGAAAAGCCCTTTATCAGCTCATTTAAATATTGGAGTATCTTGTTGTTGTGACCTTGTCAATAGCGTTGCCCTCACAGTATGCCTAACTTAGTTGATAATCTGAATGGAGAATATGTATATGAAACTAGCTACTTATATAAGAAACAGAGATGCCATAAAGTATGCAACAGAGTTGCATAAGGCATGGAAACTAAACTGTAAGAAATGTCACACGAAATGAGTAAAGTGTAGGGGGCAGGCATATATGCCTACACATATACTGAGTGATACCAAAGCAAGTGAACAGATAGGAAAACAACATGATGAGGGGAAAGGTACCAAGCCAAGTTAAATGTATATGTATGGCTAGTAAGTCTGTGACTTGTATATGATATGTGGGGACTTTGGTTGGTATGTCCAAGTGAACCAAGGCTTGGTAAATCATACTTTGACAGTACATCTCTCTTTATGGCTGAACCCATGAAGCTGGTAAGTGGAGTTTGAAACCTTTTAGGTTTTGGACAACTATCTGAGGTAAGTTGATTTTTTGGGGAGTTAATTTCCCAGGGAAGGCTTCTCCCACCATCATCACCACCCCCTTTTCACACATCACTTTGTGCTATAATAGGCTATGACACTGATGAAGAAGAGCACCAACTTAAAGAGCACAAAAAACAGCACCAATGTGATCATGAGGAAAAAGCCTGAAAGGATTTCAAAGAGAATGAGAGGTGAGAATGGGAGCAGTGGGAAGAGAAGTAGTGCATTTTGAAGGAGGCTGAAGTGAAGGAGAGGAAAAGATTGGAATAGGAGGAGTGCAAGAGGAAGGAGCAGGAGGAGTGTGAGAAGAAGGAGCAGGATGAATGCAAGGAGAGGAAGTGTCAGGAGACAGCCAAGAAACAGGCCAAGGTGTCCAAGGCAAAACAGGTGGCTGATGCTGACTGGGTATGTACTAATGTGCTGAATGTTATAGGAAACAGCCAACAAGTCCCCCAAAGACTATCTCCTCCTCCTACCTATGCTATCAAAATATTCACTGCACACTGAATTCTTCATCCCCCAGCCTGAAACCTCACAGCAGGCATTTCAAGATGTATATAAAGATATTCTAAATGAATCATGGGACATATACATCTTTTGGATATTTAATTATTTTCTATTGAATTTCCAATAGAAGGTTTGGAGCATTTAAAACTCCGCCAGGCGCGCGCAGATTCACGCGTCGCGTGCAATAGTTAGTTGACCGAGAACCCCGAATCACATGAAATTCCTTTGAAATATATTCAATTAAATAGTGTTAAATACATTCCAATATATCTAATCAGTTCCCCAACACTGAAAAACCTTTGGCTGATGAAGAAGTACCATGTGCAGGCTCCCCCAGAAGCTGATAAGGGGAAACAGAAAGAGGTGCCTGAAATGAGCACCTTGGGCATGGGTACTGAGAAGGTACTGAAGTCAAAGGGAGGCCAGCCCTCTGAGGTGAGTGGAGATTCTTTTTTATTTTATTTTGTTTTATTGATGATTTTTTAGTCAAAAGAAAATGGGCTGATGGGTTGGGCCAACCCCCCAAGGGGCCACCTGCTATTTCAGCAGGAAGTGGTCTGAGGTCTGCATCATGCCCCAGGTGGGCACAGCTTGCACTGCATGCAAGCTGCATAAGGTACAATGTAGTGTCTTGGTGGGCTGGAATCAAGGGGCTGAGACAATTGATGACTTGGACAAGAGTAGCAAGAGTGGCAAGCCAAGGGAAAAGAAGGTGAGGTTGGGAGTGAGGCCTAGCATGGGGCCCATGTTGGTTGAGGTCCCTGAGTGTGCAAGCTCAGTTATAAACCAGCTCACTGCATCTTTAGAGGGTTACAATCACCTGTTTGAGAGGGAGACCCAGGCAATGGAGTTGCTAGCCAGGTTGCTAGCCAGGTTGGTAGACCAGCTGGTCACCATCTAGTCCCAGAGGGGCTTCAGGTTCAGTTTGGGTTTGGGTTTGGGTCAGAAAGAGATGGATGTGGGTGGGAAAGAGGAACAGGAAAAAGAGGGACAGGAGGATGGGGAAGGGGAGAAAGAGGATGAGGATGAAACAATGAGGGAGTGAAATTGTATATTGTATTTTTTTTCTTTAATTTTCATTTGAAATTGAAGCAAAGTGAAGTGAAGAACAGAGAGTCTAAGATAACTAAGAGGCTAGTGTGAAAAATGACAAGTGAGATGTGCTGAGATTCAGATAAGTCTCAGTTCAGGACAGAATGACTTAGAGAGAAAATGGATGGAAAGTGATAAGACAGAGAAAACTGAGAGGGTTATGGGGTTGGACATAGAGGAAAGAGATACTTAGGATAGAAATTTGTACATAGAGTGACCATGAATACTAAAAAAATAATTCATGAATAAAACAGAAAAAGAAAACAGACTCAGATCAAGGAAACCATAGTCCTGTTAGGATCTCACCTTGTGAGATCCCCACTTACTTAGTCATCATGATTGAGTAATCCTTTCACCTATTCAAGTAACCCCAATCAGTCCCTTTGTTTACTCAGTCTAGAGTCTAGACCTCACTCCATTTATTCACTTGCATTCTCTGCTTGTGATATACTTTCCTATTCAGCTAATTTTTGTTGCCTCATGCAACAATCTTTGTAACACACCTCGCCAAAAACTTGATAACTACTCATAGAAATAATAGTTTAAAAATTTAGACTATTAATTCTACTCTAGTTTTTAGATTTATATTCCATTTTATCTAAATTTTTTCTGGTTTAGTTCTTATTCTAATTTTTAGGTATTTTAGATTTAAGACTAGCTTGCCACTTTGGTAGTAAGCTAAGATTTGTTCTTCAGAAAAAACCTATTCAACAGGTCTTTGGATCAATTACCTAAGTGAGACTTCAGTCAACACTTATGTGAGTGCTTAGCTGCACTTGCTTAATCCTGCAGATTAATGGGTGATGAAAAGGTTATTTGATTACTGCAAAACTAGGCTTTATTTATACTAATTTTAAGCTGATAATATAAGTAACTAATTAGGAAAGCTTTCAGAAATTAATGGTAATTTATGGAAGGTGATGGAATGAGCTGGAAGCCTGTAGAAGTCTCTGAGTCACCCTTAGAGTCAATTGTAAAAATAGTAGATAATCCTTCTCACAACTGGTACTCTTGTGACTGGTCAAGTCACAAAATATTAATATCAATGAACCATGCTTCTGGGCTGACCTTAAGTAATTAGTATTGAGTAAGCACAGGAATTTGTTGTACATTGTGGACTGAGAAATTGAAGCTGGGTTGGTAGTACCCTTTCAGTTTATTAGATAATTGACACCAGAATTGTTGTACACTGTAGGTCCACATTTAGCAATGTGAGATTAGAGTCAGTTTCCTGTGATTCCTTGGGCCTTTGGTGAAAGTCAATTAAGAGTTAATTGCTATAAGTAATTCACTCTTAATTGGCCAGCCAAAATTTATTTTAATATTTTTTTTGGTAGTCAATAAGACTAATTTAATGCTTTTCCTTTGGAAGGAGATGTTTGGACTATGTAGACCTGTTCTGGTCTTGAAATCCAAATAGAATACCTCTCCCAACTTATTCTAAGTGATCCCCAACAAGATGGTAGTAGTAGTGTTCAGAGTATTATTGTAAGTGAATTTGGCTAATGGTAACAGTTTGCACCAGTTGTCCTGTTGATAGTTGCAGTATACTTGTAGATATTGTTCCAGGGTTTGATTTACACATTCAGTCTGACTGTTATTTTTGGGATGGTAACCTGAGGTAAAGTGTAAGCACATGTCAAGGGCTTTACTGAGTGACCTGAAGAAGTGAGAAATAAATTTTCTTCTCAGTAAGATATTATGTGACTCAGTATGTCACATTTTGAAAAGACATGAGGCACAAACAGTTTTGCTAATTTGGCTGAGGTGACCATGTCAACCATAGGAATGAAAATACTTTGTTTAGTGAGTCTGCAGATTATTACCAGAATTGAAGTAAATCCTGAGGATGGATGGAGTTGTGAAATGAAGTTCATTCAAATTGAATTCCAAGGTCACTCAGGGATTAGTAGTTGCTTCAAGAAGCTGTAGGGTTTGTGTCACTGTGATTTGGAATGCATACATGTGATGTATGACTTGCAGAAATCAACAACTGAAGTTTGAAGCTCTGGTCAGTATATTCTCAGTGAAAGAGACCCAGAGTATATAATCATGTTTATACTGAAGTACTCTTAATCTGAGATTGTTAGTTTCAGGTACATAGATTTGTTTGTCCAGCCAAAGAAATAGGTCTTCTGTCTGTGTCCACCTCAGGCTCAGCTTTGCTTGAGGACCAAGATGTTGCATTGCTATGGTATCTGTGGGGAGTGCAGATAGGATATTGGAATGGAATGTCTTGGAGTCCATGATAATGCTTTCTCTAAGAGCCAGAATGATGAGTTGAGTTGCACAGAATGATTCTACCAGTTGTGAAGTTGTAAAGGTCAGCCAAAGGTTCTGCAAATAATGGTACCATAGTCACTACCTCCCTCTTTAAGGTAGACATCCTATCATCTAGTTAAAGTGTCAGGCTTAGTGCTGAGTTTCCAGGGATGGAACCAAATCAATTGAGATAGATACTTAGACCAACATGCCTGCTGATGGGTCAATACTTTAGTAGTAGAGAAGTACTCAAGGTTTTTGTGGTTGGTAATGATGTCTACTGGTTTGGTCAAGCCTTCCAGGTAGTGTTGCTAGCATTTTAAAGCCTCAAAAATAGCTAACAACTCTTTGTCATGCACATCATAATTGAGCTCTGGACCTGTAAAAGTTTGGGAGTAAAGGCTATTGGATGAATTTCACCTTCAGAATCTATGGTGGAGAGGATTGCTGCTAGAGCATAATCAGACACATCAGTCTCCATAACCAATATTTGGTCAGGCTCCCAATGTGTTAGGATTGGTGCTGAAGCAAAGGCAGCCTTGAGGAAGTTGAAAGACTTTTAACAGTCTTTGGTCCAAGCCCAGGGTGCACCCTTATGAGTTAGCTGAGTGATGCATACTGTGATGTCTGAATAGTTGAAGATAAAACAATGATTGAAGTTTGTGAAGCCAAGGAAGGACTGAACATCTTTGACCTTTCTTGGTTTGGGCCATTTGCAGATGGTTTTGACTTTAGCTTCAGCCATAGTTAGACCATCAGTTTGGAGGATATAACTGAGGAATTTAACTGAATATTTGTGCCATTTACATTTGCTAGCCTTAGCATATACACCATGTTTTCTAAGTCATCATAAGACTTCACAGATGTGATCCTGGTGCTGTTTGAGAGAGTCAGAATAGACCAATATATATGCAACTGTGCAATGATCCAAGAGGTCACTGTCAGGGTTTGGTTGGTAATTTTCCTATTTGCATTCATGTCTTGATTATGTAATAAGTGCCATAGTAGGGCATAGGGTTGTGACTGGTGTGATGGTCACTCCTCAGCTTGATTTCTGAGGATTACCGCTACACCAGGAGGTAGGCTTTCTGTGTATTTGTTGCTAGTAAACTGTGTATAAACTGAGGATTGCTGCTACACCAGGTAGATTATCTCTTATCAGCTCATAAATATTGGAGTATTTTGTTGTTGTTACCTTGTTAATAGCATCACTGTTAGATCCTAAGTTCCCTCTGACAAATCTCTGTCCTGGCACCCATTTATCATTCATCTCCGTGCACCTCCGGATCAATCTCAGCCCTCTAGACAGGTCTTGATCCTCCGCCAGACTCCACCACAGACAACCCCCACGTGACCTCCGCATACTCCGCACTCCATCTCCACCTTTTCTCCCACGTCATCAGTCCGATACACAGACCTCCATGTCACTCCTTCTATTACCTTCTACGTCATCTTCTAGTATGTTCCATAGTTCCACATGACTCCATCTCTCGTTTAGCATCCCTGCATCCTAGTATAGTAACTCCTCCACATTAGGACAACCCTGCTCCATATTAATATCATGCTCTGAATGTATTTAAACCTCCATGTATTCGTAGCTAGTTCTCTAGTTCTCATATCGATTTAGTCTTATCTCACTACCTCCGTTCTCACTCCATAGGCTCCACTCTGCAACTCCGTAAATTCAAGGACAAGATAATGCAAGAGGGCGCAACACATAAGTTGAAGCCAAGCCCTCTCAACTCTGCACCCCGGCTCGAAACCAACCGTTTGACCACTCCAGACCTCCTGGACAATACATCTCTGACTCCAGACTTAACAATCACCCTCACAGCAGATCAAGCTCCCCTTCAGACAACCTCTCACATCCTTTCCATCAGTTTGCACCTCATAACATGTCAAACCAAATCCTGGAGGAATACTGGGAGTCCCTAGGTGCAGCTGGTGCCATTCTCAGCAACATGTTTTCCACCCAGGCAGACCAAGTTGATCTCCTACAGCATCAGAATGAAGTGCTTAGAGAGCAGTTGAGTGCTATGCAGAATAATATGACCAATGCTGCCTCAGCTGCTGCAGTTACAGTAACCCAGCACTTGGCTACCTATATCCCAGTACCCAACCCCCCTCTCAATGCTCCATCAAGGTGGCTGATCCAGAGAAGTTCACTGGAGATAGGGCTGATACAGAAGGATTTATTTGTGCTGTGGAGCTCTCTATCACCCTTCTACCAGGGTCATCCCCAGATAAACAAACCAAGATGTTATATGCCCTCTCATTCATGTCAGGAGGCTCTGCAGTGATCTGGGCAGAAAATAAGACCCAAGCTATCATTGATGAAACCTCCTCAATCAGCAGCTTTGATGAGTTTGCTAAGCAGGTTGAAGGAGCCTTTGGAGATCCTGATCATGTCAGAACAGCTCATACCAAACTGTATGATCTCAAGATGACTATCCTGCTCAATTTGAGATACTTGCAGGGAGAACAGGCTTCAATGATGAGGCACTAGAGGATGCCTATGCACAAGGACTTCTGGCAATGATATTAGACAAGATCCATGCACAACCATTCCTCCCATCCAACCTCAAGGCATGGAAGGAAGCTGCATGCCAGATTGACTGTAACTATCACCATCTTATAGAGGTCAAAAAAGCACAAGCACCTCATGGATCCCATCGCATCATTGCAACCCATACTGCAACTGCTCCTGTTATGCCCACATCTAGCATTGCCACACCTATGGACATAGACTCCAATTGACAATGCACTGAGACTCAGACATGCTATAACTGGGGCAAGTGAGGTCATATCTCCCCAGCATACCCAGAGTTCTGCAAGGAATGCGTCCACAAACCTCACAGGAGATGCACTTACAGACATGATATCAGAGTCAGTAGCTGCTTCCCTAGATGCTCATGAGGCAGCACAGAAGGCAAGGGTCCAAACTTCTGAAGAAGGAGGGAAACAGGATTTTTAGGCGAGTCAGCAGTGAAGGACATGCCCTGCTTGACAAATCAGTTTTCAGTTCTTGAAACATGTACACTAGGGAATACAAGAGACATGCTATATTCATTGTCAACCCTAGACCAAACTTAAACCCAACCAGTCATGCCTGAAATCAAACCCACCACCCCAAACCTCAAAGATCAGCCTTCTCCCCCTCTCTATGTGTGCTCTGCTGACACTCACCAGTACACCAAAGTCCCCCTGAAGGTCCAGTCTGTTGACACTGGATGACCTCTAGCAATTAATGTGCTCCTTGACAGTGGTGTCACTAGAATGTTCATTGATGTTGAATTTGTTTGGGCTGAAAGGCTCAAGACCCATTGCCTCCTTTGTGCCATACCTATCTATAATATTGATGGCACTCCTAATGAAGCAGGTTCAATCAAGGAAGAGGTTGACCTCATCTGCATATATGGGCACCACACAGAAAATGCCACATTTTTGGTGACAAGCCTAGGATGCCTAGCCATCATTTTAGGACATACCTGGCTCATGGAACATAAACCAGATCTCAATTGACACTCAGGTGAGGTGAAGATGACTCATTGTCCTGAGTCATGTGGCATTGAACCAATCAACAAGAAACCTTGGGTTGAGACAGCCTCAGACATTGAAGAAGACCACACACATCTTCCTTATCAACACTCATGTGCCACAGCTGAAGAGCCATTGTATTCACCTGAAAATGGGGACAGACTCTTTGTAGTCTTTGTTGAGGAGGACAATGAAGATTTTGGTGCAAGCTCAACCATCTCACAACAACTTTCCCAAAAGGCATTGGAACTTATACCTACTAAATCCTTTGAAGATCTTGTTCCCAAACCTTATCAGGAATTCAAGGATGTCTTCTCCAAGGAGTCCTTTGACAGGCTTCCCCCACGTAAACCCTGGGATCATGCAATTGAGCTAATTCCAGGTGCCAAATCCTTCAGCACCAAGGTCTATCCAATGTCTCCCAATGAGCAAAGAGAACTAGGTGCCTTCCTTGAAGAAATTTAACAAGTCATCACATCCATCCTTCTAATCACCCATGGCATCCCCAGTCTTCTTTGTAAAGAAAAAGGACAGTGGCCTTTGCTTCATGCAGGACTCCAGGAAGCTTCATGATATAACAATCAAGAATGCTTATCCCCTTCCCCTTGTATCTGATATTATAAACAAGGTCACCACTTCCAGGGCCAAGTACTTTACAAAGCTAGACATCTTCTGGGGATACAAAAATGTGCACATAAAGGAAGGAGATAAATGGAAGGCAGCCTTCTGGACAAACCAAGGTCTCTATGAACCTCTGGTAATGGTCTTTGGTCTCACAAACAGCCCAGCCACCTTTCAAATGATGATGAATGAAATCTTCAAGGAGCTCATTGATGAAGGGGTCATGGTGGTGTTCATTGATGACATACTCATCCTCACAGAATCCCTTGAAGACCATCAAAAAACCATGCGATGAGTCCTTAAAATCCTCTGCTCCAACAACCTATACCTGAAACCAGAGAAATGTGTATTTGAACCACTAGAGGTGGAGTACCTTGGACTTAGCCTCTCAGTAGGCAAGGTGGAAATGGACCCAGTAAAGGTAGCAGGAGTACATGACTGGCCCATCCCATACAATGTCACTGAAGTAAGATCCTTCCTTGGATTTGTCAACTTCTATTGTTGATTTGTAAACAACTTCTCTCATATTGCCAACCCCCTGATCAATCTCACCAAAGCCAATGTACAGTGGTCTTGGGAACCAAATGGACCAGAACAAGCTGCCTTTGATGAACTTAAACATCTCATCACTTCTACCCCTATCCTTGTCCTCCCAGACCAGACTAAACACTTTCACCTAGAAACAGATGCTCCAGCATATGCAACAGGTGCTGTACTATCTCAACTCTGTGATGATGTAAAATGGAGACCCATCAGCTTTGTCTCAAAGAGTCTCTCAGACACAGAGCACAACTAAGCCATCCATGACAAGGAATTACTTTCTGTCATCCATGGTCTAGAAGAATGGCATCATATCCTAGAAGGAACTACAAAATTGAGCTCCTCAATGACCATCAAAACCTCACCTACTTTTGGTCTGCACAGAACATAAACCATCACCAAGCTCACTGGTCACTCTACCTCTCTCACTTTGATTTTGAATTGATCCACCATCCTGGTTGGCATACAACTATGCCTGATGCACTCTCAAGACAGGTAGGTTATAAGTGGGGGGAGGAAGATACTCAAAACCAAATTCTACTCCATCCTAATATGTTCCATGTTAATGCCACAGGTGCACAACTAGTTAATGGTGAGGTTGATGAACTCTTGACAGAGTCAGGCACTGCACAGATCAAGATGAGAAGGTTGTAGAGGCCCAAAAAGAACTTGGGTCATCTGGAAATCTTTGAGTAGAAGAGTGGACAGAAGAGAATTGTCTCATTCTTTACCATGGCAAGGTATATGTTCCTCTTGATTCCAAATTACAGTATGACATTGTCAAGGCACACCATGATGCAAGCACCACTGGCCATCATGGTTTCTGGAAAACAACTGAACTTGTATCCTGAAGCTATTGGTGGCCTGGAATGGGATGGTACATTTCCAAATATATAAAGGCTTGCAACCCCTGCAACAGGACCAAAACCTTCCCTGCCTCCCCCATTGGCAAACTTCTCCCCAACTGTATTCCAGACCACAGATGGCAAGTCATCACTGTTGATCTGATTACAGATTTACCTGTCAGTCAAGGCTACAATGCTCTTCTTGTCACTGTATATCACCTCTCAAAATGTGCACACATTATTCCCATCACATCTGATGTGAACTTGGTATGAATTTCCAGACTTTTCCATGACCATGTTTGGAAGCTCCATGGACTGTCAGGGGATGATCTGTTTCAAGCCCTGAGCTAAAACTTAAACAGCTTGGCCAGGACTGTGCCAAGCAACCTGAGGTTTTTGGCAAAAGCTTCCAAGCCTTCAGCACCTTTGGGCTTACTAAACAGTTTGGCACTTACCCATGAAGTTTTTGAGCCAGGAGCTGAGACTTAAGGTGGAAAGCTGAGGACCAAGGAAGGCTGAGAAAGGATCCACTCAACCTGAGGCCAAGTCACTTTGGCTGAGGCAAGATACCTTGGTTTTGTTATAAATAAAGGAATAAAGGATGTCATTCTATATGGATACATAGCTAAAACATCCAAAAAATAGATACAAACAGGAATTAGTACAAAAACAGTAGCTATATGAATGGTATGTTAAAAGATAACTAAAATACAAAGCCACCAGAAAAAAAATCTCATCAGTGGCTACATTTCCTATCATTCTATGAAGATTTTACTTGTATTACTGGTACAGGGCTCGGTTCATGGCAATTTAGCGCCTTGGCGGCTAAAGGAGCAGGAAGCATGGGATGGAGATGGGAGATGATGAAGAGACTCTAGGAACAGTGGACACAGTGGGAATACATTGGAAACATGATTAGAATGGAACGGAAGAGGTCCAGAGGAGTTTGGGACAAAGGGAAAGTCAAAACAGGCACATATATGTCACCACCAAGGAATGCTGATCAATCTACAAGTCATACAGCATGCTACTAGCATTGAGTACCATATGAGACATAAGAGGATCATAAAAGGAAGGATCTGGACAAGTTACAGACATACTTTTCTATTTGCAATAACCTGGGTATAGCATATGCGGCTGCCTAAGTTTGTAATGCATGGAAATCCATTGCTTCTCACTAGATACAGTTATATTTCCTTTTTATCTTCACTAGTAGCTCAGGAGACATAATATCTATAAGTACCACAACAGTTTGTAGTTAGTACTTTACTGGATAATTGTCTATCAATTATTCTCTCCTTGTCTGAACCGGCACTCAATCAGTTTAATGACTATTTCATTACTCTACCATTTCACACTCAAATCTCTGCCAAATAACCTTAGCAGGTTTGGGCCAAGATCCTTAAGGGCTGAGTGCCTGAACCTTGGTTCAGGTCCCAGGAAATTGGCTCCAGGGACATCTGGTATTTATGGAACTGGTGTGCATACCTTCAGGCCCAAGAGAGGGGTAAGGTATGTTGAGGAAGTAAAGCATGGACAATTGGTATATGGATCAGATGGCTCACTAGCAAGGGACCCTAAGCTTTCCTCTTAGGATTTCCCTCTTGCTAGGTGAGACCCCTTTTGCTGTACATAAGATGATCTCTAACTTAGGATTTCCCCCTTTCTAGCACTGCATGACATTCTCTAAGTGCAACAGGGGTTGCCCTTACATGGACTACCAGAGGAAGTTATCAGTGATTGTGGCACTCAATTTGTCTCCCAGTTCATGTGAGAACTAAACAAACTCCTAGGCATCAAGGTTGCTGCCTCCACAGCCTATCATCCACACTCTGATGGCCAAACAGAACAAGTCAATCAGGAGATTGAGCAATACATCCAACTCTTTGTCAATCAATGTCAAGATGACTGGCTAGAATGGATCTCTCTTGATGAATTTGTATACAACAATCAAATTCACTCTGCAACACAGACTACCCCCTTCATGCTTGACAGTGGCCAGCATCCAAGACTTGGGTTAGAACCAACCCAAGAAAATCAACTAGAAGCATTGGATGAATTCACCACTTGCATGGAGAAGGCCACTAATGAGACATGCTCCATGCTTTCAAAGACTGCAGAGGACATGGCACAATTCTATGACCTATACTGTCAGACTGCACCCACATACAAGATCAGAGATAAGGTCTGGCTAAATGCACAAAATATTACAACCACTTGCCCAATGAAGAAGTTATATCACAAATGGTTGGGCCCCTATGTAGTAAACAAGGTTGTATCTCAGAATGCCTATGGCCTCCAACTTCCATCATCTTTTGGTTGCACCCATCCAGTCTTTTTGGTCAACCTCTTATGTCCCTACCAAGAGGATCCAATCCAAGAACAACATTCACTGTTATAAACAAAGGAATAAGGATGCCATCAGAACATGGATACATAGTTAAAAGCACTAAAAAATCGATATAAGTAGGAACTAGCACAAAAATATCAGATATATGCATGGGACATTAAAGATAACTAATATACAAAGCCGTCACAAAAAGAATCTCACCCCTAGCTACATTTTCCAATGTTCTATCAATTTTTTACTTGTACTATGGACATGGGTCTTGGTTCATGGCACTTTAGCACCTCTGCAGCCATAGGAGCAGAAAGCATGGGATGGAGATAGGAGATGATGATGAAGAGACTCTAGGAACAGTGGACAAAGCAGGAAAACATTGGAAATAAGAATGAAATGGAATGGAAGAGGTCCAGAGGAGTTTGGGACAAAGGGAGGACTGGAATAGGTGCATATACATATGTCACCACCAAGGAACACCGATCAATCTACAGGTCATACAGTGTGCTACTGATATAGGATAGCATACAAGACATAAGAGGATCAAAGAAAGAAGAATCAGGACAAGTTTCAGACTTCTTTTTCTATTTCCAATGACCTGGGTATTGTAAGGGCTGTAAGGGCAACTCCCTTAGTTATTCCGGAGGTATCTCATGGAGCTAAGCAGAGGAAATCCTAAGAGGAAAGTCTAAGGATTCTGCTGCTAGGGAGTCTCTCTCTATATATACTCTTTACCTCCTTACATAAGTGGTCTGTGCACTGATTTGTAAGTCCCCATCTGGGGGGTTACCTGAGCCTACCTCCTGGTACCAAGTCCAAAGCTGTGAGGGCGACGCTATTGACAAGGTCACAACGACAAGATACTCCAATGTTTAGTGAGCTGATAAGGGTAATTCCCACCTGGTGTAGTGGTAATCCTCAGTTTATACAAGG